>LPNX010906852.1:215065-297845 GCA_001517045.1 Pseudotsuga menziesii | reverse complement strand
TTGAATTTCATGTGTTGTGATTTATCTTGTGTATGGTCAATTAAAATCCATTGCTAGATTCTCACGATTAATGTGAAGTTATCCTTAAGTACTATATGCAGAACGTGGTTCATGTTTTTCATAAATTCATACTCGTAGCTTTGTCTTATCAGTTTTGATTGTGATATATATACTGCTGTTCAGTATTGGCTTTCAAATCTAGCTTGATTTATGGAGTAAATCTACCTACCACCAAGTTCCATAGATTCATTTTTCAGTTATCCATTAAACCAATTTAAGATTTCTCTAAGCTTGACCCTAGCAGTCGGGGTTCAACTTTAGTGATAACAAGAGGAAGTGTACATGGCACCTGATATTGCTAGTTGTGAAGCCATCTAGCTTTGCAAGTTGCTTGCAATATTATTTGATCAGGATTTGTATCCCATGGTGATTTACTGTGATAAGTAGAGTTGTATCAACATCTTTAAGAATTCAATATTTCATGATAGATTTGAGCACATTGAAATCATATATCACTTCCTTCTAGACATGGTTTAGAAGGGAGCAGTAAAGCTCTAGTAGGTACCCATAGATCAATAGGTAGCTGATATTCTGACCAAGCCCTTAACAAAAGTGAAGTTTGAAGCATTTAGAGATAAACTTAGATTCATATCGAATTCCTTCCTTGCTAAGTGGGGGTGTTGAAGATTGTAGCTCGGACAAGAACTTCCACACAAGCTAAGTGTCAAATGTGCCAAAAGTAGTTTGAGTCAAATTTATTTTGTAATTCACTTTACTAATAAAGTGAGTCTTATATTTAGCTATTGAGTATAATAAAGTGTATTTTTATACATTAGTGATTGATACTAATTTCAATCATACTTCTTGCTGTGAGATTAGGGGTTTCAACTCAAGTATAAAGGCAAGTCAAGGTAGAGGGTTAAGACACATTCATTGACTCAAAGACAAGTTTTGCCAGGAGGCGATTTTTTTCATTTTTGGAGTAGAGTTAGAGCGACAGGATGAACCAAAGTTAGAGATCAGGTAGAGAGAAACACACTAGTTTATATAGGATAGATTTGTACAATCATACGAATTAGTTCGGGCAGATTTGTACAATTGTATGGATATTGTATTGTCGTTTGGATAGATCCATATAGTTGTATGGGACATATCCATACAACCATATAGACAAGATGTACAACATGCACTGGCAACAACTTATAGGTAGTTTTCACGTTTTTGGTAGGTATTTTTTTCCTTTGTAAGTGTGTAGATCTGTTTTGTTTGGGTGTATTGTACAACTTTTAGTTTGATAGTTGTGGAGGTTTCCTTGTAAGCTTTGAATTATTATTGAAAAATTGATTTGAAGGAGTAAATTATCTGTGTATTGTGTTTTTGCTTCAGTTATTTATTTTCCAACTATATGTGTGATTATTGCTATATGAAGAATTCAATTTCTGCAATTACATAACAACTTTGATTAATTAAGAACATAAGGACAGTAGTCACCTAGGGTTTGGAAAACTCGCAAGATAGAGTGATCAAGTGCAAATGAAAATATAAGAGAGGATGACTAGTATGCTCCTCCTAGTCACATCTCTACATTATAGTGAATAAGAATGATGAGTGATGATCATCTCCAATGTTTGGTTCACAAGAACAAGCACAAGCATATCACAAGAGAAAGCTCCAACAAAGATGCCCTCTTTCCCTTGTATATCTTCTCCTAAGGTTTCCTTGTGAATCCTTGTGAATCATGCCAAGAAGATAAGTACAAAGGAAGAGTATGATGATGGTGAATGAAAGGACTCCCTCCTTCCTCTATATATATTAGAGGTAAGGGAGGTCAACAATACATATGTGGGCCTATAACCTTACAAACAACCTAGAATAACACATTTAGGCTCACACATGTGGAGCACTACACTTCAAGGGTACACATGTCAAGCTCCAAGTTGATGTCATACACAATAAGGGCTTGAATATGATGTAGCTACCCAAGATGTGTCCACACACTTCCACTACAATCCAAGCAAACTTCATTGCTGCTCCATTGGATCCACTCCCCCTACGTTAACATTGTTGCAACCCAGGCATCCTTGAGCCAACTCCAAGTCTTCATACATGTATCCAAGTTATCCCATTCTTTTTAGGGCCTGATGCCCTCCTCCAAGATGCACAACGCTCCTCCTCCCAAGTAAGGCGTTCTCCAAGCAAGTGAACCTCTCCATGTGGTTCATGAAGGGTATCCCCCAAGTTGTCAAGAGAACTTGAACATCCTTAGGAAGAATGCCAAGCAAGTACTTGAGTAAGGTCAAGCAACCATTGATTAAGCTATCTCCACTGTGGAAATCCATCACGGACCATCTAGGGGTTGAACATACACCATCAATGTTGAATGTGAACTCATAGTATATTAGTAACATGAGCTCATGGGTTCTGTGTGAAGATTGAAAGTGGTTGCAATGATGGAAGGGAATTTCAGAGATGGAGCAACATTCAATCAGGATGGAAAAATGAAGTTGAATTGTGGAAGAAGAGAGAGGTCTCCAATTCAAATTTCACCTTAAATATCCTCTTTTATATTTTACCTTGCCCTTACATGCAAACTTCAAGGCATTGTGTTTTGGACAGGTTAGGGTGGTAGGAAATTTCATGAGACAAATGGTAAATGGTGGTTGTTTCACATCATGACAAGGACATCAATATTTTATTGTTTTTATTCCCATGATTTCCCATCCTTCCCCTCTTGTAGGCTCATAACCCACTTGTTCTTTTTTTCATCCTTTCTGGACTTTATGTTATATCCTATGTTATTTTTATAGGAAGTGCACCATGGTAGCTTTATTAAAATTACTGCAAGGTGATTATGCACCATGGTAGCTTTATTAAAATTACTGCAAGGTGATTAAGACTATGTACATAACACAAACATTACACATAATTTCCTATGTCTACAACATCCCTCATTCACTAATCAAGCCTTGGTCTTGGCTCCTACTAGGAACCTATACAAGGCATTTACATGCATTGCTCAGGTGCTTATAAACACAGCCTACCAAGATACATCCCACACAAAATGCCATATCAAGTACCACATGTTTTTTTTGTAAATAAGATAGTACCTTCTATTGCCTTCCATACGATTTACAAAAAGAGAAAGTAGCAAAAGCCCTCCCTACATAGGGAAAACAGGCTTAAAGTTTCAAAAAATACAGTCTGCCTCTAAATGAAACCAGGCTAAACCATTTGCTTTGAGAACTCTTTACTACAAAACGTTTGCAAGTATTCATAGGAAAATAAAAGTAAACATAAGCTGAAAAGAGACTTAGCCGATATCCGACTTAATATCAGAATCCCCAGGGATTGAGTCCCCCAATTTGATGGCTAGGTGATTGGCTATCTGCTGCATATTGTTGGATAGTTCATCCAATTTCAGGAGAATAGCTTCATGCGCTTCCCCTCTGTCCACCAGAGCTCGACCTAGAACATACTTTTGTTGCCAAAGATAGTCCATAATTTTCAGATGGAGAGAGGTTCTACCTCTTGAATAACCAGGATCAAGGATTAGAGCCTCAATTTCCTCTCTCACCTCCTAATCAGGTATGCAATTTCTAGTGAGCTTGGCCTCACTTTCAGAATCTTCTATTTCCTCTTTCATAGGGTCAGGGATCGAATTCCTGTAAAGACGGGCCGAGTGGACAATGCTTCTCATTGCCTTGTTGGGGGGACCAGAGGAGCAAGGCTGGGGAGTGTGGGAGCGCTTACGCAGGGGCATGGTAAGTGGAGCAAAGTAGAGACAAAGCAGGAGAGAAGGGGCTCGCAACTGAGGCAAAAACAAAGCAGGAGTGCGTCTAGGTTCAACTTCACCCACAGTCCACAAGAAAGATTCTACCCAAATTGAGTGGTAGGAGGGATTAAGGGTAATGAACAGTTGTTAGCAGACAGATATAGGAGTCAGAAGGGAATTGAAATAGGGAATCAAGCAACCTTGAGAGCAGAGCTTACCCGAATGCGACCCAGAAGAATCGAGAGTCTGCACGATGACGCCTCTGAGCAAGAAGCTCCACCGGGTGCAGCAAGTTCCTTCCTCTACCAGAAGCACCCACTCTAACTCCTCGGACCGACTCACCACCTTCCCGATAACGCACTGCTGCTTTGAATCAAACTCAATGTTAACCAAATTTTCAATATATGAATTCCACCAGTTTCCAAGATCAGACTTATGGCTTAAAAAACCACTCACAGGAGAATGACAAAGGCTAACAGAGAGCTTCCTTGTGCAGTTGCAGTTCTTGCAATCCTCCATACTATTTATGCTCTGATTCTACATGCTTTCCAAACTCGAGCTAAATAACTCACTAGCAGATGCATTCCGAATAATGATGTATCTGTGTGGAGGCTTAATGATAAAACCATAAGCGTCGTACGCCATCTCCAATCCCGTCACCTCATCGTCTTGCATCGTTCGGGATTCAGTACGGGGAGCCACCACCTCTACCATCGCAGGCTGAGGTTATTATTAACAATCGTGGTTGATGGAGTGTCGGCACGGGGGACATGCAAGTCCCGCACGTGCCTCCCTTCATCAGTCTCGAAAATTGTCTCCGTAGTCACCCTATTTGGGGGAATATCAAGTACCACATGTTACTTACACAATATGATGACGCTATTCCAAGGGTTGAACTTTGCGTCTAACACGTACTCTCACTCTTTGTCTTCGCTAAGTCATTCCCAAGTCTTAGACATGAAGCTATGCCCTCTATATGTAATAAAGAGAGGGACCTCAATAATAAGAATGAAAAATCAGACGTAGGTTTTTGACGAAACAGTCTCCCTTGTAAAGTTAAAATTTTTAAGGAAGAAAATTTGAAAGTAAATATTGGAAAGGAGCTCATTTGAAGAGAAAATGGCCCAATAGAGCAATCAAATGTAGTTTTTGAAGAAACAGTCTCCCTTATGAAGGAAAAAATTCTAAGGAAGAAAATTTGAAAGTAAATATTGGAAAGGAGAGGGCAATCAGACGTAGTTTTTGGGGAAACTGTCTCCCTTATGAAGAAAAAATTCCAAGGAAGAAAATTTCAAAGTAAATATTGGAAAGGAGCTCATATCAATAGAAAATGGCCCAATAGAGCCCAAGAATCCTTGGAACAACAATTTAGAGAAAAAATAGAAAGAAAACAAGAACCAAAGGCTAGATAACACTCAAGACCTTGCCAAGGAGTCTAGAGGCATTGGGGACAAGCAACCTCTCAAAGGAGAGCAAGGGCTGCTACAGTAAAAAATAAGAAGATTCTTGTAAAGACAGAATTATCCTTGTGCATCCTTAATATAATGAATCATGACATTAATTCACACAAAAAAGAGGAATTCTGATGAGAGAAAAAGGTCATCAATACAGAATTGTGTTGTGGCTACCCCTTTAGCAAGTGCAAATTAAACTTAACATGGGACACCTAGAATTTCTAGGCCCACCTCAACAAGGACTACTTGACCCAAAATAAATAGGGATCAAGTAGGCTTGATTGTCACACATCATTGTATGACTTTTATTCTCATTTATTGTGGATGACTTATTTATTTCTAAAGAAATTCCAAATTTTATAGGATCCTTAACTCATTTTAACGGTTACAACGTTGCATATGAAATCAAAATCACATCATATGCACCATGATTTTGGGGTCCCAAAAAATTTAGATGCAAACAAAAACCAAATTCAACTTTGGCTTCACTGCAACCACCTTCAATTTTCACACGGAACCCATGAGCTGAGAGCTATGTAACATGTAGTTAGCTAAAGGGTGTTTGGTTGCTGTTTTGAGACAAAATTTATTGCAACTGTTGAGAAACCATGGCTGCAAATAAGAAGAGAGGCTGAGCAAGCTAGAAGTTTGCAACCCATTACTTGTGTTGAGTACTTGGGCTGTAATTGAGCCAAGTCTATCCCTCCACGATTCCCAGAGGCCAATCTCAACTTTAGACTCTTCTTTTACGTTTGCTGGGATGAATTCCTTAGGGACCGTGTAGCAGAGGAGGGAGTGCCTAAGTTGGTGGTGTGTATGGCTGAAGGGAAGAGTTACCTAGTGAATTGAAGGCTGTTAGAGGTGTCTGGAAGAGTCTATCCAATGTAAATTCATGGTAGGAGTCTAGATATAGTTGAATTCTGAAACACTATCGGTTGGTTTGAGTGAGAATTCAAGCTTGGAGGTCTTCTTCGCTGTTGTGGTCTTATAACTTGGTTTTGTGGTGCCATTTACAATAAATGCATATGGTTGGGTGGTGGATTGCTCCTTTGCAAGCAATATGTGAGTGTGATCACATTTTCACCCTCAGAGCCATTATTAAGGAGGCACATCATCACTCTTCGAGGGTTTATTGCTGTTTTGTAGACTTTCGAAAAGCTTTTGACACAATGCCACATGAGGCTTTATTCCAGAGACTCTGTGATATCAACATATTTGAAGCCCTTTCGACAACCATTATGAGATTGTATGAGTCAATTCTGGGACGTCTTAGGTTGGATAATGGCCTCTAATTTTATCCAGATTACCATCGGGGTAAAGCAAAAATGCCCCCCCTCGTCGAAACCTTTCAAAATCTATCTCGATGAGCTAGAATCTTCCCTCCACGATCACATCTTGGATGGAGATGGTTGTCTCCTTCATCAGGTGTTGATCTCCTTGCTCCTTTTCGCAGACGATATGATCTTGTTGGCGTCTACTCCCGAGGGCCTACAAGGGCAAATTTAGGCCATAGCTAGTTTTTGTGACCTCCGACAGTTGACGTCAACACGGGTAAAACCAAGGTCATGATCTTCAATGCATCAAAGCGATATCTCACAGACTACACTTATACTTTCGAAGGGAAGAGGTTGGTATTAGCACAACTTACACCTACTTGGGGGTTCAGTTCATGGCGCCTCGTTTTGGCATGTGGCAGGCCCTTCAACCTCGACTCAACAGAGGGTATGGGTCACTAGTCCTCCTTGAGAGACGGTGCTTCCAAGGTCAATTTCATGACATCTCATCCAAACTCTTCCTCATGGAGGTGATTATTAGACCCACAATGGCTTGGAGATCCAGGGACCGAGCTTAATACAAATGGATTGAGCTCGGTTGGAGAGAGTTCAGACCTTGCTTCTCATATGCACCATCATATGCAAATGTACATTTCCACATCCCATTATTCAGGGAAAGTTCGACGTCAAACCATTTCGCCTTGTAGTTATCTTTTGCTCGATCTCTTTTATCCGTAGAGTTAGATCCTTCGGGGAATCTGCTATTGGGAGAGAGAAATACCCCTATACTACACTTTGCTTTGCAAAGACCCTTGCTTCTGATCACTCCACAGGTCATGCGCGAGGTTGGTTTTTAGAGGCATCTCGACTTCTCCAGTCAATGACCATCTCACCAGAGTGCCTTTCTCCCTTCAGGTACTTCTTAGATCCGTTGGTTCATCTCTTGTTGCCTATACAGGCTGTGAATTGAGAGATCCGAGAGGACATATGCAAATTAATATTCAGGTCACCTGGACCTCACCCTCGACAAGCTTGGGATCGAAGATGTCGTTCTACTTTTTGGAGTTTCAAGATGGTATCATTGTCCACTCCCCATACACATACATTGGATGCATTCACTCAGGATCCCTCTTGAATAACTCTAGGTTGGTTCTCAGTGTCTTTGAGTGGAAACTGACACCATCTCCCATGCTTAGATAGGGTCTGCCAGATGTGTCATCTATAAGAGCCAGAGCGAGAGAGTAATCTCATTTTTCGATGTTCTGTGTACTTTGAGATTAGAGGACGTTACTATTGCCTCTATAGGGACTCAAGGGGCTCCCTCTCTACTTTCTTTCAATATCAAGATTAGAGGTGCCTTGCTCTTTTTATCAAAGAGATTCTCATCCACAGATCCCTACTCTTGCATGCCCACCCCACTTGAAGCAGACTAGGAGGATCACCTCATATTTTCATGCCCTTCCATTAGATCAGAGCAACAAACGACAGTTCGAGCCCCAGAGTACTGTAGATCGTAGAGTGGTGAGACCTCAGGTCTCCCCTTAGCCTCCCCCCCTAGTAGATTGACCAATATGTTTGAGACCGATCCGGAGGTGCAAGAGCATCCATCCGACCACACATCCTCATAGTGAAAGAGGGTTCAACTCTCGGTGGATTTAAAGCAGGGCACCTCTCACTTGTCGGATTGCCTCCTAGCCCCAATAGGGCAGTCAAATATTTATTCTGAGCTTCTTTCCTTCGACCTCGAATCATAGGAGAACGAAGCTTCCTCGCTCCTACATTTCCCCCAGGCTCATACAACTGGATCCCCCTATGGTACTTGACGACTCCGACAGTGAGCCTGTGCGATCCCCCTCTCCCCCTTTGTTACATACATAAATAATACATACATTATTAATAAACAAATATATTTAATAATTAATAAATAGTACTAAATCATTTAATTTAGGGTTGCACCCCTTCATAGTAGTCGCCAAGGACTATTTATTGTAATTTTAATATAATCATATCTTCAATAATATTATATATTTACTTCTTTTATCCATGGATTTGTTGTAATAAGAACATGAACTGTTCTATAGCATAGTAATCTAGACTTAGATTATTACATTGGTATAAGAGCTCGGTTTTGGCTCCTCTCTTCCTCGCTGCAGTCCTTTACCATTGCAACTCTGTTCGCTTCCCCCCCCCTTCCATTCTCCATCTTCAAGATCTCATTAAACGCTCTCCCCTCTTCTCCAATCCTTCATGCCCAGAGGCCCTTCACGCCCCTCACACCTCCCCTAGTCCCTCCATGCTTCTCCATTGTTCGCATTCTCGTCTACACCACCCCTTACCATCTTCCCTCACCCCTCCTTCATCTCGCTTACACCCATCGCATTTCACTCCCGCGAGGACTAGTGAGATACCCACTCCTGCACTCCATACACCCCTCGCTCTCCCTTTAACTACATTCTCCCCACCTCCCTCCCTACTGTACACCTGCGCTCATACCTACAAATCCTTGCACACAATCCCTTCTTCACACCCCTTCTCTATCATCTTCCTACATACACCCCATGCTCTCTGCATACACCTCCAGCTACGCCCTCTTTCCTAGGCCTACGCGCCCTCACCCACGCCACTCCACGACCTGCTCTAAATCTCCTCCCTTCTGAAGCCTCTTCCTACGCTTCATGTCCCCAATCACCACGCTACTCATTCTTCACTCCACTCACACCTACTTAACTTCCTTCCACACTACAAATTCATTCACGCTCCCTCTCCTCACCTGCGACCCCATCCATCTAGCAAACACACTCCTTGTCATTGCTTTCCCACACCGTCCATTGTGCACTCACACTCCACGCGTCCCCTGATAGCTTTGCTCTCCCGCCAACCCTCTCCTCCGAGGTCTCCTTTGCTCCACATAAACCCTAATTTTTTTTCCATTTCAAAACAATATGTTATAATAATATTTTACTATTATTATAGTATTTTAAAATCACCAAGAAAACTATTAAAAGTATAAATACTTGCAATAATAGCATTATTATATTTATAAATACTTCTAATAATAACATTATTATATTTTATATAATAGTTGGTATTCTTAATTCTTTTAAGAGTTAATTTCTGTTATTAATATTTATTATAATAATTAAGTTTCAACCTTACATGCACAATGAAGTCATTACCCAACCGAGAAACTAAAGACACTTGAGAGCAGGTAGAAAAAGCAGTAGCTCCAGTTGCAAATTCCTATGGAGCATTGTCCATAGCTACATCACCGGGTCCATCCATTGTGACATCATCTCCGTCTAAAGCATCTCCAAATCCACCCGCTCTCGGTGATGACGATGGTAGTTTTGAGGAGAAAAAATTTAAAGCCTATGTTTTCCACAAAATTGGAACGAGTATAGATGACCTCGATGAGAGTCAAGCTAGTGTTGCTGATAAGTATCCAAAAGATTGGGCTGCTCTCGGCAATGACGATGATAGTTTTGAGGAGAAAAGATTTAAATCCTATGTCTCCCATGGAATTGGAACAATTAGAGATGCCCTTGATGAAAATCAAGCTAGTGTTACTGATAAGTACTTGAAAAAAGACATACACACCGAAGATGAGGAAGATATAATAAGGGCACCTATGATAGAGAGTGAAGAAAAAGATGACAACAACAAGGTGACAGAGCATGTGTCTGCATTAGATCAACATCCACTAGTTGTGGATTACGAAGTTGCAGATTATGGATCTACAGTAGCTAGTGGCATGCCAGAGACAATTTTTCATGCTAAGCATCATGATGAAAAAAAATGATAATACCATGTTTGGAGAGAATAAGGAGCATGAAAAGGCCCTTGCACATTGTTCTCAATCAGTTTTGTTGAATAAACCTTTGATTTGATTGATGAAGTTATAAGCCACATAAAAGATTGCAACAAAAGGAAGCAACGTCAAACAAACATACCCCCAAAGTTCCCCAAAAAACTTTGGCAATAAATTCTAGTAGTTAAGAAATTCCATGAATTGCACCGTCAACAAGAAGCAATCAATATCTACTTAAACAGGCTGGAAGGACAGATGATGGTTACACAAGTGAAGATAGTTATGCAGAAGTTGTGCCTTTTCCAACTATTGCTTACATAACAAATGGCGATAAATATGATAGAGAGCCTATTCTTGCTAAGCCAAAGGACATGCAGCTATAACATCTACTTGCTCATGAAGTCTAGTTAAGCAACTTACTGTAGATGAACACCACTTATATTGCTCCAGAATTGAAGCCTTGGTCCCATTCATTTGGAAATTGAGGATGAAGATTCTTAAAATTCCTTCCAATAAAGAAGCCCGAGGGCTACGACTCAGAGAAAACCAATACAAGACCTAGAGTTTTTTTATCAGGTTGACATTGGTTTAGATGTGTGTATTTTCTGTGACAACCACCAAATATCTTTGAAATTGTTAGAATTAAAGTGCACGCTCTCTGAGGTTGTAATATAGAATCCATTTACAATAATATTGCTAGATGAAATTGAGAAAGCTCACCCTGATATTTTCAAACTCCGAGCACTTAAGAATGGCCATCACTTTGATTTCCAAGTTCGAAGAGTTTCTCTTAAAAATACCTCCATTATTATGACATCCAATGTTGGATCCACAACCAATGCAAAAGGTGTAGGTAATATAACTGGATTCAATTTTTGAGAAAAAGAGCATGAAGGCAGATATTCGACCTTAAATATATTAACCATTGAGGAATTGAAGGGCAATTTTCGAGAAACCGGTGATGACGCAACGATCAGAGAGTTGCCCAAAACATATGTGCCCCTAACAATAGATCTCCATCGTCGTAATATTGTGTGGCTCACAATGATTTGATGTAGGCTTTAGAACAAACCAATCAAACCCAAGGTTAAAAACACTCACCAACTCTTCAGCCTGCAAACCAACATTCCACCTCTCTGTTAGTGACTGGAATGGAACTCACAACTTCAACCTAGCTTGGCTAAACAAAGCCAACTTAGAAATAAAGAAAATAATTAACATAACTACAGGAACATGCAAAGCTTGTAGTGGAGAATAAAAGAAAGATAGGGTACTCTGTGTCTGGTTATTCACCTTCAACTGTCCACAATGCATTCATTCTTCTTCTGGAAACGCTGAGCAAGGCTTGTATAATCTGAACATGGTTAAATGGAATCCCAATCTCTTTCTTTTGGGAATAAAAACAGTCACCAATATCAAACAACGATTTCCTATGGCAGAGAATCCATTCAAACAAAAATCATTTGCCTAAAGTCATCTCGATGTATGAATGTTGTATCTTTATGTTGTTGATCTAATTTCTACTTTGCAATATCTTGTCGGTAAATCATTTCAAACTCCCAACAAAACAATTCATCTGCAACTAATAAATAATAAAGAGCCTTAGCAACTCTTTCTTAGGGACTACCCCCTTGGCTCCATTAGGAGTGGCCTAAACGGAGGAGTCAGGATCAAGTGACAACACCTGGCTCGAGACTTGTCCCCAGGGACGCACTTAGCAGCTTGAAGATTTATGCTGTGCTAATTCCCCCCATATGCGTGTAAGGCGTCAACATTTTTTGGCGCCGTTGTTGGGGATAAATCTTTTTATTCTCGGGTTACGACTTTTGTTTCTTTTCTTCTTTGTTTTTGCTTTGTTTGATGAATGTTTTGAGTAGATATTTATTTTTCATCTGGCAACTCCACTAACCCTTTTTCCTTTTATTTTACAAAGAAAAGCAAAAAATAGAAATTTTTGGGAAAGATTTATGATGCATATTTTTCTTTTCACACGGCGACTCCATTGAAGGGATAAAACCATGTTTCTCATACAACTTGTTGAGTTGATTGTGTGTAGATGAGCCCATGCAAATAGTAAAATGTTAAACCTCTTTATTTGACAGCCCTACTCTTCCATTACCAAACGTTCCCATGATCACTGATTCTTGATATGGATATTAAATGGAGGGAAATTGTAGCGCGAATTTTCCGTGCACATCCTCCAATTGATTTCTTTAAAATTATTGGCTTCCCAAATTGTATTGATGGTGAACAAACATATTGTTCGCTTCCACTCTTTCAAGGGCATGATAATGATCACTCAACTAGATTTCATGTTATGATTTTCCTTTCACGAATGAGTGAATTCAACATACATCATGAGGATCATATGATGTTGATGTTTGCCCATTCTTTGCGGGGGATTGTATGATGTTGGTTTTATGAGGGTCTTCCTGATAAATCTATTACTTCCCTTGCCAATTTCTTTGAGATATTTCTAAGGCAGTGGCATTATGACGAAAATGATATTGAATTATTCATTAAGACTAATTTGTCTCACATCTTTTCGTGGAAAGAATATCATGTGGAAGAGCCTAAGCTAACTAGTATCAACATGGAAAACAACACTCAATTTTCAGAAATCCATGATGATCCCATTGAGTTTGTGCATGAAGAGCCATTCATTGAAGATATTGTTGAAGACCATCCTCATGTCACATCAACAGAGAATAGTGAAAATTGGGGACCCTCTCATGATTATTTTAGCGATGAGGATCACATTTGTACTCCAGATCAATCTCAAGATGAAACCATTACAAAAGCTTATGAAACTTATGATGAAATCTATAAAAAGCATAATGATAATAGTTTACGAGGTTTACTGCCTTGTGACCTTTTTTCTAAAGAAGATGATTATGATCCGGAGGAGGACAAGTACAGTCAGGAGCATGATTCAAGTGATGAAGAGTCCCTTACATCTGACATGGATGATGACTACGAGACTTTACTTGAAAATCCAATCTTTGAAGTTCTGTGTGATGACAATCCTCCATGCTCTCCACCTGATGACGGATATTTGGAAAGTTGGGTCCCTTCTGATATATTTGAAACCCATCTTTTTGAAGAGGATTGTTATGATCATAAGGAGGATGGAGATAGCCAGGGACTTTGTACTAGTGATGAACACTCTCATATTTGACATAGATGGGGATGATGACTATTCAACTTTTATTGCAAATCCAACCTATGATACTCTTGGAAATCTTTTTGAGAATCCCATCTATGATATGTTTAGCGAGGGGTGTGTTTATTCAGAAATTTGTGGAAGTCCGATCTATGATACATCCAACAAGGGGAGTGTTTATTCCGAGACTTATGAAAGTTGTAAAGAAGAGCAGTTAGAGTTTTCATATGATCAGTCAGAGCCGTATTTGAGTATCTGTAATGAGGACTTGGAGAAGCAATGCAATGAAGAATCAGATTGGGTGCAACTAGTTGAAGATTTTTTTCAGCCATCGTGTTCACTTACTTATGATTTGGAGCAGTTTGGGGCTTACACATAGAGTTATCAGCGGATAAGCCCTTTTGATGAGTATGATGATCTGTCTCATCATACAGATTTATACATCACTCCTATCCAATCTTGGATAGAGGAATCCTTCAAGAAGACGTGCCAGTTTGGAAAGCAGTTCATGACCTTCTCGATGATTATAATCTCCCGTCCAACCTTCCCATATGGGAGTTTCATGTAGGTTTGCATTTTTTGGAAAATGTCTCCTTATTTTGGCTGGTAACCAAAGATAAGGCAAAAAATATTAAAGTTGATAAAATGCTTAGATGGTTACAGTGGATATTTGATTTTACTTAAAAGTTTATTTTGTCATGCTTAGAGTAGGAAAATAAGCTCCTTAAAGTGAGTATTTACTTTTTGCATTTCCTTTCAGTACTTAGGAATAATACTCTATTTCATTAATTAGTTTGAATAAAACAACTTATGGTTCATTGGCTCTTTTCATATAACTTTTGCTACTAAGGTTTTCCTGTCAAGTTGAGATGTTTTTAAAGATTACAAGAACTGGAGATCCAGGTGTTCTTGTATGCTCTCCTTGCCTAAAGACTAGATCTAGAACATGTCCCGCAGTTGGAGCCAGAGGTTATCCACTAAAGTTGTAGCTAAGTGGATTTTTATTGAGCCGCCAAAGTCTTGAAGAAGCAAGTTGTTCATCATCAGAGCTCAAAGGTTCCATGGTTGCATCAGGACTAGTTGTGGTCCCTTTTTTTTAATAAAATGCATGTTCATAACCTCTGGGGATGTTGTAATAAAGTGTGTGCTCGCATGGTCAATAATGTAACAGATTTGGCTTTCCTAGGACTTAGACATTGAATTGCCATTCCAAGGTGGTTTTTCCCTTGTTAATTATGCAATGCTGAATAAGCGATGTATAATTTTCGAGTTTTTCACCCCTCCAAAGTTGGAATACTTAATTGGGTGTTCGAGCCTTAGGAGGTTATTAAAGTCTATGGCTCAGTGTATATAAACATGCTAGACACTTCTTGAGTCATTATGAACATTGCACTAGGTCCCCCTTGGGTTTTTTTTAATTCCGAGGAAAATAAATTTTCTCGTAAACTTAGGCTATTTTTTAATAGTTTAATTGGGAAAATTCAAAATGTCATAAAAGTGTGGTCTAGAGGGAGAATTTTCCATGGGGTGCTCGTTTTCGAACTCCCCCAAAACTCACTTTTCCTAAGTTTTAAGGGATTATTTGTTACTCAAGTGAAAAAGTCTCCAAAAAAGGCAAAAAATGAATAAAAAATTAGAAAAAGGAAAAATATGGAGGAAAAACACATCCCTAAATCAGTGGGAGCTTGTCCCAGACATGTTTCGGGTCAACTAAGGATGACCTTGGGGGTAATTGGAGACCAAATCGAGATCAAATCGGCTTGATTCCAATCAAATCCATGAGGGGGCGAATTTCTCCTTAGAGGGACACATTTATCCATAAAAGAGCTCACCTCTTGTGGTATATGTGTCACAAAAAGAGGGGGGGTGACATACCTTGTGAGAGGTGGGGCCTACCACCTCTAGTTCACTCATTTCACCCCAGTCATCTCAAAAAGCTCCAACACTCGGCAAATTCTCCCCCCTTGGGGTTTGCTTCCATTTTTCCTATTTAAGCAAGGTTTTCTTCCTCATTTGGGATGGAGTATTGAACCTACGCTCATGTAATGTTTTTTGTTGCATTTTGAATAATATTGAGGCTTTGGAGGTCCACTGGTGCATGTCTAAACTGTGAATGGTGTGAGCTTAATGAGGTAATCTTGTTTTAGTTTTGTTCATGCTTGATATTAAATTGGTAATCGATCTAGCTTAGAGGGTTCTTTGCAACAAGTAGGGTAAATATTTGAGACTTTCAATTTATTTACCTACAATTTCGCTTATTGAGATTCGAGAGTAGCATTGTTTATTAAGTTATACTCATGCTCTTTTGGTTTCCATTAGTTGAATGTACTAGATTTGATCCGTTTGTGCTAGTGTCTATAAGCTTTTTAGGTTACAACTTTGGAGTAAGGGGAAGAGCTAAGCTGCATTGCCCTCTTCTTCAAGTCTTGAAGGATCTACAATTTCTTGTTCCCATTGGCATCCACAAATCTCAAGAAAGAGTCAAAGCTTCAGTAGACTTCTTCTCCTTCTTCTTCAAAATTTCAAACTTTCTCTTTCTTGGTTACTGGGTTCGATATATGCTTAACAAAATTAGATCTAAAAGGATTTCATCATTTATCTCATTTTGGAAAAGCATTTTTAATAGATCTAGAATCCTTTTAAAGCTCTGTTTTAAATCTAGATCTAGATTAGCTCTTTAGTATTTGTTGTTACAAATATTGCTATCATTTTCAAGTACTAAAGTAGTTGTATATTTTATGTAATTTTTAGCTAATCTACTAACTTTCCTTCGAGTTTAGCTTGCTGGTTTCTAGCAGGCTGAAGGAAAAAGAGAGGGAAATGCTACCGAAATTTTGAGAATTTGGCCATCCGGAGCACCCAAAGTCTGTTCTTCTTCCCCCTCCTTCATTCCTCTTTTTCCCAAAGCATTTGTAAGCCTTTTTTATCCATTTTCAAGGGTCAAAAGGTATTAATTAAATTTTCGTAAAAAAATTGTAATCAAGATAAATAAAAGAGAAGCAGGTGGGCTTTCCAAGTGCCTGCACTCCATCCCCCCGGGGGGATTCGTGTCGCCTTCTTAGTGTTTTGCTTTATGCTTTATTTTTGTTTGCTGCTAACTTTAAGTTAGTTTAGTTGCTTTTACTTTTAGTTAGTTTAGTTTTCTTTCAAACTTTCATTTACTTTTGCAAAGTAACGAACACTAACCTGACATTGCTCTACCAAATTACCCAAGAGAGCTTGCTCGATTGGGGAAAAGATACTCCTTTCCTCAGTAATTAGTTTCACAGTTTCTTTTTCTTTTTCATTTGTGCTTTGCTTTTACAAGCTTAATTGGAATAAACATTACTTCTTCCGTGTATGCTCTACCCCTCGCAGGCTTGCCTGAGCTTGGGGATATCCAAAAGCGGAAGTGTGCAGTTTGTAATTATCCACATCTAACTAAAATCCCATATTATTAAAAGTAACATCCTCTTGAAACACAACGAAAATCCGACGTTATCAAACTTTAATATTGGTGGGGAAATTTTACAAAGGAAGCGAGAACAACTAGAAAGTGACTGTGGGGCCCCGTTATGTGTAATATCCTAGATGAGGATATTCCACTGTTTTCTATACTAGGGCTTGCTTAAGCCTCTCGATTTACAATAATACAGAAATGAACTTGCATGCAAAGTGCCCGGCAAATGGCCCTATTTTATAGCTAATTAGGGCAGATAATTTTATGGTGACAGATCAACACTTACCACTGATAATTCGGCTGATAATGCTCCAGAGATAATGTGCATGCATCGAGAACTGATCTGGTGAAGAACTGGTCCTCTTTGTCGTATATGGATGAATAAGATGAAGAGTTGATGGTGGACCTGGATGGTCTACCTTGAAGGAGACTAGGGCAGATATTTCACTACCGAAACCTTGTTAGTTGAAGACACCGTCTTCAACCCCAACTGCTGAGGCCGCACGCTGTGCTGCTACTCAAAAAGCTCCAAATCAATAATAATCATAAGTGTCTCCTTTAGTCCCATAACTCTTCTTAAATAGATCCTTATGCACTTTTAGGGTTTATGCTCACTTTTGCATGCATGCAATTCTAATTTCAAGTTGACTTTAATACTTTAGAAATAAGGCCTCAATGCTCCGCATGCTTCATGATAATAACTCTGATGGCCCTCTTTACTATACTGATGACTGAATAGTTGTCCTAATGTGCTCCTAGTATTAAAGTTCCTCGGTCAATTCCCTATTTATCAAAAATGGAACATTACAGTCCTCCCTCGCCAAAGATTGCTTGTCCTCAAGCAATGCCAACGTAACTCCACAATCAATCAAACTGAACCAACTGAATCCAGGCATGATCCCAGGGTCCCAAATTATCCTAGGAGATCTATAGCATCCTCTGCTCAAAGCACTGCAGTGCACGTTACAATCACAAGATATCCCATGGAAGCCTCCTAGAAGCAGAGTAACTAACCACGGTGTAAATGAGGTACCATCACAAGAGACCTCCTGAAAGCATCCTCTAGCAATCACTAAGCTGCCAGTTATTGTAATCCTAGGGTCCCAAATCAATCTAAGAATTGCAGAGGTCAAAATGTATCCACCGCAATATCCCAAATCCTGATATTTTCTATTTCTATGCAATTTTACTGAAATAGTCAGGCATGCAAACTGCCATGCAAAATTTCCCTATTTTATAGCTGAAATTAGGGTTAGGGTTTGCAGCATAGAATGAACACTTACCATTGATAAGCCGACTGAAAATGCTCCACAGAGAATACGCATGCAAGATGAGCTGAGCTGATGAAGAAATGACCTGGTTTTCTGCTGCAATACTCCGATTGGCTGAATCAAACAAGTGTGGCGTTTTTGCTGAACGGATGGTCAGTTTCAGCTGGAAATAAGTTAGAAGGAAGGTGTGCCCGTGCCGGAGAGGATGACCGGAGCATGCAAGAGTTTTGACCTCTCCAGATGCCCTAGCGAATTGATTTCCCAGTCTGCTGCTCATGCCTCCACAACCCTGTAAACTGTTGCTAGCTGCCCTGGATGGACAATCTGATAGCTGATAATCACCCAATGCAGTAGAGTGATCCTATCAGTGAGGATGCAGGCTGCATGCGGAAGAAATATGGTGATCCAGAGTCTTGGTGAACGACTAGGGTTTCCCAGCTAAATGCCCCCAGCTGTACGGATGAATCTACAATAACCTTCAGACTTATACTGGAATACTGGATAATGATGAATGCAATAGATACGGTGACAAACTTGGATGGTTTATCTTGAAGGAGACTAGGGCAGATGTCTTACTGTCGAAATCTCGTTAGCTGAAGACACCGTCTCCAACCCCAACTGCTGTGGCCGCACGCTGTGCTGCTTCTCAAGAGCTCCGAAATAATAATAATCCAAAAGTAAAGTCTCCATTCACTTTATCTTTCTTTTATAACTTTCAACTGCGAAAACCCTAACTTTTGACCTAATTAGGTCACTTTAACTTTTAATTTGCAGTTGACTTGCATGCATGCGCATGGAGACTTAATTGAGTGCATGCATCATTAAATAATGCTTAGATGTCATGCATGTCATTTTTAGGGTTTGCATGTCACTTTTAGGGTTTGCATGCATATCACTTTTAGGGTTTGCATGCTTGTCATTTTTAGGGTTTGCATGCATATCACTTTTAGGGTTTGCATGCATGTCATTTTTAGGGTTTGCATGCATCTCACTTTTAGGGTTTGCATGCATGTCATTTTTAGGGTTTGCATGCATCTCACTTTTAGGGTTTGCATGCATGTCACTTTTGGGAACATTACAGTCCTCCCTCACCAAAGATTGCTTGTCCTCGAGCAATGCCAACGCAAATCCACAATCAACCAACTGAACCAACTGAATTTAGGGATGATCCCAGGGTCCTAAATTATCCTAGGAGATGTGTAGCACCCTCTGCTCAAAACACTGCACTGTACGGTACCATCACCAGAGACCTTCTGGAAGCACCCTCTAGCAATCACTAAATTGTCAGTCACTGTAATCCCAGTGTCCCAAATCAATCTGAGAATTGCAGAGGTCAAAATGCATCCACCGCTACCCTGCGTAGTATCAACACAAGGAGCATCATGTAGACTCCCAAGTAACACCATCAGTAAACACTGTATCCATCCCTCATAAGGTCTTCCTCCTGGATGCCAATGCAAACTTGTGCATATTTCATCCCAAATATCTAAAGGCTCTTGTGGGACTATACCTTTGGCTAGGAATGTCTTCCCAAGAATCGCCCACTCAATAGGACACCAACTCTTAATCTCTCTCCAATCCAACCCCCGAAAAGTACCTTGTCCATAAGCACCATCACAAGGAATAATCCTACTAAGCTGACATTCTACCCTTTTGATTTCAACTGGAATGCTCAGATACTGCTGGTCAATTTCTCGATCCTGGCCAACCTGTAAAAACCATCCTCCATTATGCAAATGTGGACTCAAGCTACTGCAAGCCTTATCTATGTACGCTTGAAGAGGACTGCTTTGAAATGCAATAGTATGTTTCTTCTGCTGCCCCATCAAGTAATCCAATTGCTCTTCAATACTAGAAAGCCTGACTGCTGACTCGGTACATACAACTCGAAGAACTGTAAGCTCAACATCTCGCTGTACTATGGTGTCTCGGAGTATCTTGGTCCTCTCTTTCATTCTATAATGCTTTCTTTAACCCGTTCAATCTTCTTTCGGTGACTATCATCTGGAAGCTCTATCTCATGCATGTATAAACTCTTCCTAACCTCCATGTGTGACTGCTCGTTGTTTCGACTGCTGTGCTCATTGCCTTGCACCTCATGTATTTTGCTTGTCATAACTGTTTGGACTCTTGCTATAGGTGATGAAGAGTGTACCAACTCCAACTCATCACACTGCTTGTCCACAATCTGGCTAGCGAATGTGCTTGTGTCTCTAGACTCACAAGATGGCTCTAATGCGATTTCCTTATGCACATCCTCATCATGTACTGTTAACTCCAAATGAAGCTCACCAACAACCTGTACTTCATGCTCATCTTTCTTCTCTTCAAATACCTGCAAATCAGTTTGAATCTCATGGTGCGGTGGCTTTCCCTTGAGTGGTTCACCCTCTTGTATGATAAGTGTCTCATCCTCACCACTATCCCCATTGTCAAGGCATACCTCTATATAGTGCACCTTTCCCTTGCCCTTGCACCTATGGCCTAGCTCCCATGGTTCTTTGCAATCATAGCACTGATGGGTTTCATACCACTCTGGATGCTTAATGGTGCAAAATTCCTTGAATGACGTGGCTGCACGGAATGCTTCACTGTTTTCCATATACTCCCTGAGGCATATGGTAACGTCATCCACATCTTCCTCTGCATTGTTCTGATCATAATACCACGATAATAATCCTGTAAGGTTTTGATTGTTTTCCATAGCCAATTTTCAGACCTGGGATTTGTTAGGAAGACTGTCAAAGATGTGAATATGCTGCCCAACCATCAAAGGATGAACGCAAAAATGGAGTTTTTACTTGTAGATCTGAGTTGTGGCTTGCACTACAACTGATTCCCAACTTAGGTTTGGAATGACGCCTTCAACACTTGGTAATGATCAACAACAATTTACTTGTGATGACTGGCCAATGCACAGAAGTAACTCCCAACAAGCAATACACCATGCTCAGAGTTCTACTACATCATAAATATAGAGGGATGTTACAAACCCGCCACACCAAAAATGATGAATATGGTTCAGATGATAAGGATTTATGCCCAGAATATTACCGAGTGCCCAGCAAGCTTAAATATTGGTGGGGATCTAGAAATATCCTCTTTCCAGTGACTGAATATGTTTTCTCACATTCACACACACAGGAAACTCATAATGCTGAGTTTATCTTCCCATTGAGGCATCCTCTTCCAATCTGATTCACTATGTAAATATTGTGCACCCTCTAAGATAGATGATGCACTGTAATATCCCTCTTAACTTACTGTTGTAGGTTACCTGTCTGGCCCCAACTGACTGTAGAGGTTTTGTGAAGACCTTGGTTGTGTACTTAAACCAAGCACTTTGCACTAGTGCTACTGTAGCTCCTAGTTTAGGAAACTTTGACTTGGGGTAGTAACCTTTTGACCACTGTTGGTATGACTCAAGTTCCTTTGGACTTGAAGTTTAAACCAAACATTCCACCCTTGAAGTTTAAACCAAACAAAGACTAGTATGGAACTGATTGTCGTGTAGTTTTTCGTCAACACTACATTGTGTGCTACAGGAAGAGAAGGGATGCACTGATACGCGACTGTTTGGTTTATCTCTTTTGCTGATATGACTGATAAAAATATTTATACTCACATGTCTAGGAACAGGATGTAGCTTTCTGTCAACACTACACTGTGTGCTACAGGAAGAGAAGGGATGCATTGATACGCGACTGTCTAGTTTATCTCTTTTGCTGATATGACTGATAAAAATATTTATACTCACACGTCTAGGAGCAGTGACAAATAAGAGGGTCAATGGCAAGTTAGCAATCCGCAATTGCAAGTGGTGCTTGAAAGTGGCCATGACTAATACAAATCTTCTTCCAACAGAGTTGTTGCAACTTTATTGATTTCACAGCTTAAAAACCTCTCCCAGACTTTACGTCTTGAGGTAGTCATGCCTTCCACAATCCTCTCGGCCTCTAATTTACTATGTCTGCTGTAGTCAAGGTGATGGCCATGTAGTCCACATTGCAATTCTCACGGTAATATAGTGAGAAGAATCGAGCCAACCCAAGTGGTAAATCGAATCTGAGAACGACTCTTCTCGCTGCAACAAGAAATCGGGCCTTGAGCCTCCAATTAGTCGTGACACTATGAAGGCTTTGGTTCTCCACAATGATCCTCTCGTACAGTAAGAGATCACCCACCCAAAAGCCAGATTCATTAATTTATCACGGTCAGATAGTGTCGGATTCACCCTCACAGTTGAACGTGGGTCCAAATAGCCAAAATAATAGAAGCTCGGCTTCTTCAGTAGCTTGCACAACTCCAATGATGCTAAACGCAGTACCTTTGGCAGATTACGATTGTCATTATGGAAATTATGACTTCTACCACCTTCACGTATTATTGGTGGACAAAAACCGTCAAACGTTGCTCACAATTTGATTGGACCACTCACGTTGGTCACCATCCACCTATCACTTTGCACAACCAATTTATTTATTTAGTTTTGGACTGTTGTATGTGATTGCACACGACCCACCTTCTCTCGCAACCTTCAGTATTTATAAAAATTCATTCTCTCACAGGTTGGCAGAACCTTTGGCTCTGATACCACTGTAATATCCCAGATGAGGATATTCCACTGTTTTCTATACTAGGGCTTGTTTAAGCCTCCTGATTTACAATAATACAGAAATGAACTTGCATGCAAAGTGCCCGGCAAATGGCCCTATTTTATAGCTAATTAGGGCAGAGAATTTTATGGTGACAGATCAACACTTACCATTGATAATTCGGCTGATAATGCTCCAGAGATAATGCGCATGCATTGAGAACTGATCTGGTGAAGAACTGGTGCTCTTTGCCGTATATGGATGAATAAGATGAAGAGTTGATGGTGGACCTGGATGGCCTACCTTGAAGGAGACTAGGGCAGATATTTCACTACCGAAACCTCGTTAGTTGAAGACGCCGTCTTCAACCCCAACTGCCGAGGCCGCACGCTGTGCTGCTACTCAAAAAGCTCCAAATCAATAATAATCATAAGTGTCTCCTTTAGTCCCATAACTCTTCTTAAATAGATCCTTATGCACTTTTAGGGTTTATGCTCACTTTTGCATGCATGCAATTCTAATTTCAAGTTGACTTTAATACTTAAGAAATAAGGCCTTCATGCTCTGCATGCTTTATGATAATAACTCTGATGGCCCTCTTTACTATACTGATGACTGAATAATTGTCCTAATGTGCTCCCAGTATTAAAATTCCTCGATCAATTCCCTATTTATAAAAAACGGAACATTACATTATGCTACACCCTTGATTGGTGTAGTGTTGGACATCCCCCTATGACTCCATCTAGCCCACACGTCCTTGTGTGAAATCACTTTTGTTGATATCCAAACATATTCCCAAGTACCTTTTGGTATATCTAGAATCCCCTTCCCATAATCCACTCATCACCATAACAAGTTAAAACTGACCAAGACACTACAAACATTTTACTTTCTCGGTAGCAGTTCAATATGTTATGATTCCATTTGGCACTAACACAATTTATAGTACTATCATTTGCTTAAAGTCATCTCGATGTATGAATGTTGTATCTTTATGCTGCTGATCTAATTTCTACTTTGTAATATCTTGTTAGTAAATCATTTCAAACTCCTAACAAAACAATTCATTCACAACTAATAAATAATAAAGAGCCTTAAAAACTCTTTCTTAGGGACTACCCCGCATGGCTCCGTTAGGAGTGGTGGCCTAAACGGAGGTGTCAAGATCAAGTGACAACACCTGGCTCGAGACTTGCCCCCAAGGACGCACTTAGCAGCTTGAAGATTTCTGTTGCGCTAATTCCCCCCAGGTGTGTGTAAGGAGGCAACACCGAGCATACACACTCTTCCTACCTAATCTTCTGGTTCCCAATGCAATTTCTCTCAACCATGCAATTTCCAGATTTCACCATTTGGTAATGCTTTGGGCTTTGTTCCTTGTTGGGTTAGCTTTCATTGCTAGCAAACCTTCACTCCAACGCAGTCACAAAAGCGAATCACAATACAGTTTCTTTCCAAACCCTTCAAAGCTCTTCATGGGAGTCTCATATCCCTGTAGCTACTAATTGCTGGAAGTTCTTGTTCTAGAACTGAAACGCATTACTGCCACATCTCATGCTTTAACACATTCAACAAATGTACTCTCTGGTTCATATCGAGTTTATTAAAACTCTCTTTTCAAGAATCAAGTCTCTTTCGTACCTGCTCTACAGGATTCAACCACACACACAAAATCTACACAAGCATACAGATTCATAAACAGACTGTCAACTATTAAATATCCAATAACACATAAATATCAAACTATTTACACAATGATTTCATGGCAACTCTGCCTTTTCATTAATAAAGAAAACGTTACATACCTACTTAGAACCTCACGTTCTAGTTACAATCTCTTGGGGCCTGATTTTACATTTTCTTGGCCATCTCCTCTTCTCTAGTCTCTACCTACTTCTAAATGCCCATAGGCTTACAATATATTGAAGGAAGTTTATGCTTCGAAATTACTAGAAATATTAACAAAACTGTAACTGCCTACTAAAATAACTCTTAATTCTATCTTTTGACTAATCAATCTACTTGATTATATGTACATGAGGGTCATGTCTTCTTAACTAGAAGCCTTCTGTTCCGATTTTATTTAGAGGGGGGTCGATGCCCTTGCATAATGATTCCAACAAATGCAACTATTAACTGGATATGGACTAATGACTTAACCAAACTTATACCACAACATTGCAAACTATCATTATTTATAGATGTAAGTAATTACATCTCAAGTAATTACAAGTTAAGTAAACTGAGGAACTTACCAATCATGCAAGAAGGATTACAACACAAGGTCCAAACCCACATCAAGAGAGAGGAACCAATCCATAATACATATCTCAAGTCGATGCTTCATCGCAAATCCAGAATAAAAGTTGACATCAACAAAATCAAGCTTTGAGGACAAAGCTGCCCTTAAAGAGGGTGGCAATGTTACATACATTAATAATTAATAAACAAATATATTTAATAATTAATAAATAATAGTAAATCATTTAATTAAGGGTTGCACCCCTTCATAGTAGTCACCAAGGACTATTTAAACTAGTCTTGTATTGTATTTTTGATATCATCTTATCTTCAATAATATTATATATTTACTTCTTTTCATCCATGGATTCGTGGTAATAAGAATAGGGACTGTTCTGTAGCATAGTAATCCAGACTTGGATTATTACACCCTCGCCATCGGTCATCATATCTAGGAGACATTGACCTCATTGGCTTCTTCCTTGGATATTTCTCTCTTGGATAGTATTGATTTTGTGTTAAGAATCTTGAAATGTCATTGTGTAGAAGTTTAGAAAGACTATGCATTTCGAGTGGACACTCCACCCATCTTCAGGATTACAAGAAGCTTTAGTACAGTAGAAAAGATTATGGCAAATTACATAGGAGGACGAGAAAACTATTCATTAGGTTAATTTGTTAGGGAGGTTATTGAGAGAAGATTAAATAAGTTTAGGTTAAAAAATATTAAGTAAAGATAATTAATTTAATTTTGTTTAATACAATTGAAAGTGAAGGTTACCAAAAAATTTAATTAATTAATTTAATGGGGACAATTAGAAAAGATGAAGGATAAGTACAAGATACTTATAATAAGCAATGATGCACAACTCAGACTCGACAAAGACTTGGCTGGCATGTGACGTGTCGACTTGGGAAATACTTAGGAAGTACTCGGGACAGATTTGACAAATAGGAGAAAAACTTAAAATATGGTAAATTTTATGCGCTAAGTGTGTATAATGGTGGGGTGGATACTCACAAGACATTGGCACCTGCCGTGGAGAATTGTACGGTGCATTCCCAACAACCATTGATTTATCTCCTTGAAATGTCCATACGTAGATCATTTATGAAACCACATATCAAATCATGATCGAAGAAAAGTGTATTGAAGTAAAAATTTATCAACAACGATAGTCTTTGTGTGAAGCACAACCTCCAATTATAAAGAGTGTTACTCTTAGAAAATCTCT
Source organism: Pseudotsuga menziesii (assembly GCA_001517045.1). NCBI lineage: Eukaryota > Viridiplantae > Streptophyta > Pinopsida > Pinales > Pinaceae > Pseudotsuga > Pseudotsuga menziesii. Next base: position 271,590 of record LPNX010906852.1, on the reverse strand, counting down.
TAAAAAAACACTATGGTCTGGCTGCACAGGATCTATCTGAAAACAGAGCTGAAACAATCACACAAGGGCAAAAGTATAGGTGCAGAAGGACCATAGCATTTGATAATAGAAGTTACAGAACCCTTTAAACAATCTATAAACCTCACGCCAACCATGAAATCACCAAAACAACTCTTGAACCCTTTCAGAGACACTCTAAAATAAGCTCGATAACCAACCCTGAGCATCCAACTGCAATCTTCATGAATGGAAACACCATGGCAAGTATGTAACAACAACTGAAAGCAATGGCAAACCCTACATTATTCATCATTCAATAACTACATATTGTAGAATGATGTAACAATTCCAATCAAAATAGTTGATGCGTTCATCCCTAGTATTTTCGGTACAAGAAAAAAAAAAATTTGTCCACCATGAAGAAGATTCACCATTGTGATTCTTGGTTGAGTTTGATCGAGTAAGTGTCGATTTTGGGCGAGTCTCCCGAGTTTGGCAAGTATGTGTTGAGTTGTCCAGTCTATCCATGAGTATGGGTCGATTATTAGTTTTCCAATTTTTGCTGTCTCTTACGCGCCTGGGGTTAACGCAACAAAAATCTTCATGCTGCTTAGTGCATCCTTGGGGGCAAGTCTTTAGTCAAGTACCGTCACTTGATCTTGACTCTTTCGTTTAGGCTTAACTCCTAATGAAGCCAAGGGGGGTAGACCCTATTAATGTTAGTAAGGCTTTTAGGTGTTTAGTTTTTTTGGATAAAAGATTGTTATTTAGGAGCTTTGGAATCATATTACTAATCAAGACAATTTAAGAATTGACTTAGACATCATACTTTAATAAAATAGTCACGACATTTAAAAGATAGCTTAATTGAATAAAGCAAATAGTAGAAATTAAAGACCAGTGCCGTGGAGTCAAAGCAAATGTTGTAAAGTAAATGTTTTGCGATTGCGTTCTTGGTCAATTTTAGGAATTATTAAAGGATGAGTTGATTAAAAGGGAAAGGGAGTTCCCGATATACCAAATGGTACTGGGAATATGTTTGGATTTTGGGAAAAGTGGCTCCGCATGGGAAAATGTGGGCTAAATGGAGTTGTGGGGGATGTTTAACACTACACCAACAAGGATGTAGCCTAACGGGACCCCACGGTCACTTTCTAGTTGTTCTCGCTTTCCCTGAAGATTTTCCCCACTATTCACCTAACTTGTTTTACGTCGGATTTTTGTAATGTTTGGGAGATGTTAATTTTATTAATGTGAATTGATTAATTAAATGTGAGGAATTAATTAGTGCACACTCCCGCTTTTGATATCCCCAAGTGTCAGACAAGGTTGCGAGGGGTAGAGCATACACAAAAGAAGCTAATGTTTGTTCCAATTCAAAAAAAAGCAAGGAACAAAAAGATACGTCCTTTTTAGGACGGATTGTGTGCTTGTGTTACAAGAAAATCGTGAGACTAATTACTACAACAATAAAATGTCGGGTTAGTATTTGATTACTTTAAATGAAATTAAAACTTGAAACAAACTTGTGTGATCTAAAAATATTACAGTAAGTAAAATCTAATCTGAAAATCAAACCACTTCAATGACAGATACAGGCTTTCCCCCAGGTGGGAGAAAGAGGGGTGTGGGAGCCGTAATCCCACTTGCTCTTTTATTAAAGATTATTACAAGATCAAAATTGCTTGTGATCCTTTGAACAATTGGATCACTAAGCTTACAATTTGATAGCATAGTTTTAAAAACCGGTTGAACCGGTTTCGGAACCGACCGGTTCACCGGTTCGGTACCAAACCGGCTGGTAAACCGGATCGGTGACCAATTCGTTGCCAAACCGGCTGGTTCAGACACCAAATCGGTCCGGTTCGGTCCGAACCGGTCTGACTGACCGAGTTACAACCCAGACCGGTCGGTTTACAACCCAGGCCAGTGCATGACAACATGTATTTGTTTTTTAATTTCTATTGTTTTTTTTTATTTAAAATTTTCCTAACCTAATTCCTAACCTAATACCCACCCAACCCAACCCAACTACAAGGCACTCTCACTCACTCACTCACGAGTCACACCCACCTTTTGTTTTTTATGTTTGAAGTTTGAACTTTGGAGAGGCTTTGGAATTTTGGACTATTGCCAATTGGAGAGTCGAGACTCACAAGAAGGGTGCACTGTGCATCTCTTGTTCTGTCCAAGACTCCAAGTAGTGGAGGATTTACTGCATAATCGTGGGTATAAATTATAATGACTTAAGGACTACCTAGAAGGGGTCTGTTTGGACTTTGGAGTTATTCTTTTTGTGGAACAATACAATATTGCAGAGATCGTGTTGAACTTAACGCTGCTACATGAAGTCTGATATTGATAGTTGATACCTTCAGCAATTAGTATCCATCACATTCAACTTTGTGGAACTTGTTATGCCACTCAGGAAAACCATCTAAGCTCTGGAAAAATGCAAGCAACTCCAGATCTGCCCATCCATTAAATTCAGGCATATAAATACTAAACATTGTTTATCCATTTGAAGTTTGAACCAGATTTAAACTTCAAAGTATTGAGTCACTGCTGTTATAAATTGGTTAAATTTACAGTTTTATTCCATCAAAGGTTTGCAAGTGTTAGCTCTTGTTTTAAGGTCTGAAATATTTACACTTTTACACTTGATCAACAATACCACAAGCATCCACTTCATGCACAACAATAAAGTTTAAACACATAAATGTTACCCAATGCCCCAATACAGTTGATCACCACACGTTAGGAGAGAGGCTGAGTTGGACTGTTGGAGAGCTAGAGTTGACAAGTTAGCAACGTGGACTTGGCAAGTTGGAGAGCTAGAGTTGGCAAGTTAGCAGTGAACTCTTCAATATCAGAGGTAAGTTAAAGTTTTATAAAAAAATTAAAAGTTCTATTTACAGTTTACCAAATTACAATTACAGTTTGCTAGATTAAAAATTTGCTATCTATAATTTTATAAAAAGACTTAAACAGTAATTTTATAATTTTGCTCGTTGTTGTTTCAACTTTCAGCCTATCAAAATTTAGAAATGGCCCCAAAAGCAAAAGATTCTGCATGGGTCCATGCATATGTTGTTGACGGGGTGATGTATTGCAAGTATTGCAAGAAGTTGATTAAGGGTGGGGGAATTTTCAGGCTTAAACAACACTTGGCTGCCATCAAAGGTCGAGTGAAGGCATGTGAAGCTCCACTAGATGTTATTGGACATATTAGAGCTAATATGCAAGATCAATTGAAGAAGTTTGAAGAGAGTAAGGCTAGGAAAAGAGAGATAGAGGAAGAAGTAGGAAAGAAGAGGAGGCTTGCTGAAATGATGGGTGGGACCTATGCTCCTGGTTCAATTGAAGGCTCTTCATCTATCCCTTCTATTGATCTTAGGGATCCTTTTTAGTATGTTCCACCCTGCGAGACTACACAAGAGAAGGGTAAATAAAAAAAGAAGGGTGGCATTCAAAGCTATTTTACATGCTCTGCTAGTGCCAGTGCCAATGCTTCTCAGTTGCCTCCAACACAAGTTCAACCCACCTTAGATGACCACTGGAAGAAGAAATACAAAGAAGTTGCCTATGAGTACATAGCTAGATGGTGGTATGATGCCGATCTCCCCTTCAATGCTACCCGCTCTTCTTATTACCAACCTATGTGGGATGTTGTTATAGCTGCTGGTAAGGGCTTCAAAGGCCCTAGTATGCATGACTTGAGAGGATTTCTTTTGCAAAAAGAGATAGTGTCCATAGATGAATACCTGAAGGATTTCAAAAAGTCATGGGTCAGAACAGGATGCACTATCATGTCAGATGGATGGACCGATCAGAAGGGTCGTACTCTCATAAACTTTCTTGTTTCTTGCCTACAAGGAACCATGTTTTTGAGATCACGTGATGCATCTGATTAGGTGAAAGATGCAAATCTGTTATTTCGTCTTTTGGATGAGATTGTTGAGGAGGTGGGGGCAGGTAATGTTGTACAAATCATCACAGATAATGCCTCTAACTATGTTCTTGCTGGTAAGATGTTAGAGGAAAAACATAAAGCCATATTTTGGACTCCATGTGCGGCACATTGCATAGACCTCATGCTCGAGAACATATGCAAACAAGATTGGATCAAGGACACTATAGAGCATGCCAAAATCATCACCAAATACATCTACAACCACGGTTGGGTATTGAGCTTGATGAGGAGACACACAGGGCATGGAGCTTGTTAGGCCTGTAGTTACTAGATTTGAAACTCACTTCCTCACGTTGCAATCTCTCCTTTCCCAAGCACGGAACTTGGAGAAAATGTTTTCAAGTGATGAATGGAATTCATCCCAATGGGCCCACAAGCAAGATGGAAAAGACATCAAGAAAAGAATTAAAAGCTCTTCATTTTAGAAAAGAGCAGTAGAGGTTGTGGCAATTATTGAGCCACTTGTTAAGGTGTTGTGGTTGGTTGATGGGGAAAAATTGGCCATGGGCTACATTTATGAAGCTATGGATCAAGCAAAGGAGCAAATAAAGGCAACATACAAAGATAGAGTGGCCAAATATGGACCTATTTGGGAGATCATTGATAGGAGATGGAACAATCAATTCCATCGCCCTATACATGCAACTGGGTATTTTCTGAACCCAAGGTATCGGTATAGAGATCATATTGATCTAGATCCGACCGGGGAGGTAGCAGATGGATTGTACTCTTGCCTTGAGCGCATGGTCCCAAATGAGGTGGACCAATTGGAGATACTTCGACAGATCAACTCTTTCATCGTCGCCATAGGTACCTTTGCCAATAATGTGGCTAAGATTTCAAGAGAGGTGGACCAACTAGGTAAACATTTCCATTGTTTGATTAACTTTTGTTTTTAAAGTTTAAACTGCAATTCTTAAATTGTATATAGTAAATACAAAATACTGCAATTCTTATCCAAATTTTGTTGAATTAACTACCTTGAGGATGACCATGACCATGACGAGGATGATGATGATGATGATGATGATGATGACTCTTCACATTTGCAGCACAATGGTGGAAGGCATTTGGTAACCTTATTAAACTATTGCAAAGGTTTGCAATTCGGGTCCTGAGTCAAACCTGCAGCTCTTTTGGGTGTGAGCGCAATTGGTCTTTGTTTGATCGGATTCACACAAAGAAGAAAAATTGATTAGAGCAGAAACGGTTAAACGATCTAGTCTTCGTGCAGTACAACCTCCGACTCAGGCGCAACCAATTGATGAGCAAAAGACCTGATATGGATCCCATTGTGTTGGATGATATAGACCCAACCTCAGATTGGGTAGTGGAGACCCAACCACCAGAGTTTGGTGATGACATAGATGTTGAGCTGGAGGACTCGCTGGATGTTTCGTTGGAGGCATATCGTCTATTGCCGATGCCATCAGTTCATACAGGTGTAGATCCTGCGATAGCAGTGCCAGGCATGGCGGGCACTAGTCGACCAGGACCTCGTACTTATAGGCGTCAACAACGTCGGCATTCAACCAGTACTACTACTTCATTAGCAGATGACTTTGATCCTGAGGAGCCCGAGACTGAGCCAAATCATGATGCCTTTGCTAGTCCTTCTAGTTCTTCTAGTTCTAGCAGTGGTGTTGAGTTTGATGATGATCATTGATGATGTATTATGTAGTTGATTATGTAGCATGTTTTTTGGACTCTATAGGCCATATAGCCTTTACTATATAGGGCCTAGCCGCTTAGGCCTCATGGATTATGTATTTTGTTCTAGTTCCAGTATCCTAGATATGTATTATCATTTATGTATTGCACAGAGTCCAGACTACAGTACACTTTGTGCCATTTTGATATATTGACTCTTATATGGTATATACATGAACAAATTTTGGTTATTTTGTCTTCAATGCCTTGAAATCATGGATTATAATCTTGAAAATGTTGTTTCCCTTAAAATTTAAATATTTTATGTATTTTTTAGCAAACCGATTCATTAAATTCAAATCGGCTGATTTATGACCGATTCATTATCAATTTCGATTCCCATTCAGATTCCGAGTTGACCCTCGACCGATTCTGAGTCCGATTCTGATTTTTAAAACTATGTTTGATAGAAAATATTGATTAAAAGAAGGAAGAAACGTTTGGGATGCTTCAGATGGCTTAAAAGTTTAAATTTTCGCTAGAATCTCCTCCTATGTGTTCGTAAATGCTGCAAAAACAATGAACTGTTAGTGATGAAATATGCCCAAAAACACTTTAAAAGTGTCTTTAGACAGCCTTTAAAAAATTGCAAAAAATTGTCTATGTTAAACTATGATAAAACAAATGAAAGAACCAAGGAAAACATGCTTTCCTTGGGATCTTGGCTTGCCTGTTGGGGCAGCCAATTAAAGCACTTTAATATTTGCTAGATATTCAATTAGAATTGACAAAACTAACTTTTATTTCAAATCTTAAAATTTCACTTTTAAATTACTTTGAAAACTAAGAAGTTAGTTAAACTAGATCTTATGAAAGTATGCTTTAAAACCAAGATCTAAATATGTATATAAGATTTAAAATAAATTTAACTTTAAAAGAGAATTAGATCTGAAAGGTAAGAGAACTGGTAGGCAAGAAAATTTAATTTTTTAAGGTGGAAGAAACAAGAACCAAGCCCTTGCTTGAAAGATTGGAGGACCAAGAATGTCTGCAACACAATAAAGATTAAACGAAAGCAAGATGAATACTGAAGGCAGATGAAGATGCAGTTGAGCTCAACCTCCTCCTTCAGTTTCCTATCCTACACTGTCACAAACATTTGCAGAGAACGATCAAATCCATTATGTATAATTATAGGAGATTAGAAGGGCATTAGTACAACTGAATATACCTGCTGCTGCTTCACTATCTTTAAATAATCAAACAACTACTACAAATGAAATAGGACTAGCCGGATATTACCTCAGAACATCAATGAAAAAAAGCACATCCAATGGGACAATTGCACGACATTTGGCCTCCAAAGCCTTAAAAAACTATTTCATTAACAGATGATCAATTGATCAAAGAAGAATTACAAGAGCAGCGGTTCAATGCTTCATGCTCAAATGAGTGAAGAGACCTTACTTAAATAGAACAAAGAGGGTCAGAGGGGGGGGGGGGGGGGGGGCCGAGGCACTTGCCTAAGAGGGGGCACACTTTGTTGGAGACATTTACCCACCATGCACACTTAATTTGGTCAATTTGGCCTTGTTAAACCACTATCCTAAGTTTTATTGACTTAATTGACATCAGAGGAGCACTGTATGACATCAGCATGAGCACACCCACACCTACCTTCAGTCAAGGAGGCCAACTAAGCCTTCTCCTTCATTTGGGGAGGCCAACTGAAGCACTTCAGGAGTGATCTGAGTGTCATAAATGCACCTAATTGATAACTGATGGTTACAATCAGTTAAGTGGTGAAGGCGCCTCCATTCATTTTTTAATTATTTTTAATGATTATTTATGAACTGGAGCTAACACAGGCACCTATAACCACTTCTGACGACCAATTTGACTTCAGTTAACCTCATCGGGGTTCATTGGAGTTATTGATGCACTACCACTTGTTGGTTGGCATGCAGTGACATGTGTCTGAGCTACTTTCAGTTAGACTCAGTCATTCATTGCACTCCGACTTCAGTTAGGACTCAGTTGAGTCAATCGACACTTGATCAGTTGGTTAACTAGTGTGTTTACTGTGGCTTATAGTTAGTTAAGCTACACCCATTCATTCAATTCGAATGACCTCCTTGGGAATTCGAATTGTCTTGGCATTCATGCATCTTGCATGATCATTGTATTGTATTATTCATTATTCATTGATTATACAGAGCTTCTACTTCCATTGCAGCACCATTTTGCCAATTTTATGCATATTTGTCTGTATTGTTTGTGAGATTGTGTTTTTAGTTCCTAGACCACTGTGACAAATTAATACACTTGCTTCCTTGACATGACTTGGAACTGAGTTGGAATGAGTTGTTTGAGGCTTGTACAATGGAAACATCTCGTAGCAAAAGAGCCACTTGCTATAAGTCGTGCCATCTCATAATGGATACATCCACTTTTTGGAGAATGCGCCCTCTCTTTGGATGAGGAAACTTTCACTTGTTGAGAAAAACAATCAAAAGTGTTTTAGAAACGTTCGGAATGTTTCTACTTTACTTCACCAACTAACAAATTTCAATTTCGGCATGTTTCTTTTATTATATGAGTTATTGAATTTTTGATTTTGTCCATTTTTTGGGTCTTTTTTACCATTTTCGAGTAATAGTTAATTTTGGAGATAAATAATTACTCGAAAAACTTAGGAAAGTGAGTTTAGTGGTTAAGTAGGTGCTTTGAGTTAGAAAACGAGCACCCCCATGACAAATCCTGCCCCTAGACCACACTTTTATGCCTTAGAGAAATTTTACAATTAACTTATCAAAATAAGCCTAGAAAAATGAAATATATATATATATATATATATATATATATATATATATATATATTTTCTGGAAATTAAAAGAAACCTATTGAGGACTTAGTACATGTTCATATGACTCAAAAACAATGACTAGCATGGTAATATACATTGAAACATAGGTTTTAATAACCACTCAAGGCCTAACCACCAAGATATTTACTCTAGCTTTGGAGGAGAGGGTGAAAAACTCGAAAATTATAAGTCATTAAAAAATGACATATAATTCTTAAGGAAAAAAACCCTAGAGTAAATTATTGATGACTAAGTCCTAGGCAAGCCAAACCTTTTATATAATTTCATCATGTTAAGTCATTTATTACAACTTAACTGCATGGTATGAACATGTAAAAATTTAAAAAAGGGGCTATTGATTTGCATGATGGACTTCTGAACACATGTGATGAACAATTAAATTGTTCAAGTTTTTGACTGCTCACCGGAAATCCTCCTAAGTGCAACTTAGTGGATAACATGAGTCTGACTCAACCAGACTTGCGAGTAACTACGAGTCTAGGCCGAGTCGTGCTACATTGATAATAACTACTCTTGAGAAAACATGGGAGGAATGGTTAAGTAAAAGATTAATATAATAATTAATATTGAGAAAACATGGGAGGAATGGAAAAGACTAGGGTTAAGAAAATCAAACAATAATATTGTATTTAATATAAATAATAAAATATTGTATTATAATTTAAATAATTAAATTATTTAAATATTTATATGTAAGTAATTTTTTTTTCGTGTGGTTCATTGCCTCGGCAATTGTGGTCGGGGCTCACTACATCCACAATAACAATTCTAAGGGGGCCACCCAAAGGGCCTCGCCCTATCGGCTCTAGTTTTGGGAGTCTAACCCCGAAGGACCCAAAGAGTTGGATTCGTGAGAATTGAATCTCCGACCTCAATATCAATGATCTTTGGACTCGGACTCCAACCAACTGAGCTACCTCTTGAGGCTATTTAAGTAATTTAATTAATATAATAATTAAATTATTTCAATATGAAAAATATCAATTAATATACTTGATATATTAAGAAAAAGGAACATAGAATATTGAAATAATATAATAATTAATCCAAGAAAACATTAAAATAATAAAATAAGGTGTAACACACCCATGAAAAAAGAATTATTGTAATTAAATTTAAAAGAGATGTTCGTATCTCCGACCCCCAACATCTTAACCTTGAAAGAGCCTACCTTACCAAATCCCTCATGGCCAATGGTTAATGTTGGACACTATTTTTGGCACCTATTTTTGCTCCATAACCCTTCAAGTCATCTCTTTAATCCCTTATATTTCATCCATAAACCCTCATGTTTCACCCATTAGACCTTGAAGTTCAATAAGATAAGGTATAATTGTTGCTGCTCTTAAGTGAATCGAATTTTGTAATTTTTAAAGCATTTAAATCTATAATTTAATAAAATTACAGAATTTGCTAACTTCCCGTATAGAAATAACAAAATCAGAAGAGTAAAATGTTAATACCTCAAACACCTCCTTTTCCAGAAAGGTTAGTTAAGGAAAAATTATCAATTACTCTTCCTGAATTTGATGTCTTAGATGAATTAACAAATGTCTGCGTAAAAATTCCCTTATTGCAAGCTATTAAAGATATCTCAATCTATACAAAGAAAATTAAGGAGTTATGTTTAAACCTATGTTACTAGAATCGCGCTTTAAATCGCGATTTCTCGATTTAAATCTGGATCGGGCCCTAAATGAGCCGATTTAAATTGGGCTGACTTTTACTCGGGTTTGCCAATTTTGACTCTGTTAACGCCCTTTTGAATCACTTCTTTTCCCGAGTTTCAATCACGATTGTTTTTGGTTTGCGTGCCCAAAAATTGATAAAAACCCAATTTCAATTGTGTTTTCTCATTTCTTTGTTTATTGTGGGTGTATTCGTCTGTGTCCTGTGTTTTCTTCTAGCTGGTGTGAAGGATTAGTGACCATCATCTTCGAAGTGGGTTGTGGTTACCTACCTGTGTTGGAGTTAACTCATTACTCAGTTGTGAATTGTGTAGTGTGAGTTGTGACTATGAACAGTGTTGTGAGTCATGACTGTGAACAATGTGAAGGGGTAGCCAATAACGACAAAGTTTGAAACCTTAAAGTTTAAACAGTGTGAAGGGGACGCGACTTGGGCAGGACTGGATTCACGTGTTAAGGGGCAACAAAACTCACAAAACTCACATGTTAAGGGGTGACGATCATGGGCAAGAGTTAAGTGATGTTTGAAACTCAGCGAGCTACCAGACTTCTATGGATGAGAATTGGCAGACTTCTATGGATGAGAATTGATATATTTTGGACATATATTGATAACTTGTAGTATATAGACATGGCTATTTGAATATCTATGAAAAATGTTTTTTTAATTGAAAATGTGTATGTATTTAATTTTTTGTATTTGCCGATTTTTTCTCGATTCGATTCAAACTCTTCTCTCTTTTCCCTCGCCGGTTTATTGTCGATTCTGATTCTGGTAACTATGGTTTAAACAAGACTGACAGAAGAAAGAAAGATCCACCAACAATCCATGTAATTGGCAATTTAGCAGGCTTAATGTCAAATACTGTTTTTGTTGAAAAATATGTTGATCCAGGAATTCCAATGGTAACAATAAAAATCAACAACTTTTCAATTTCAAAAACATTAATTGATTTAGGTGCAGTTATTAATGTAATGACTCTGGAAACAATGAAATATCTGGATTTGAAAAATCTTAGACCAACCACTACAATCTTAGAGCTAGCTGATAGATCTAAGATAGCACCATAAGGAATACTTGAAGATATCATAGTTTCTTTGGATTCCTAGGAGTATCTAGTGGATTTCCTAGTTCTTCAACCAAAATCTAATTTAGGAGGACATCCACCGATTCTTGGAAGGCCCTGGTTGGCTACAGTTGATGCTTTTATTGGTTGTAGAACATGAAATATGATCATTTCACATGGAACATAAATGAAACAAATTACACTTTATCCTTCTGCTCAAAGACCTTCTATGACAGATCAATGATCCGGGATTAATGAAACAAAAGAACGACATGAAGGATTAATTTAGCCCATCTTGAGTATTAATCAAGTTTTTGATTTTCGAGAGGAAAATAATGAAGATTTGCTAGATTACTTTATTTTTGAACCATATATCTTTGAACAATTAAGGAACATGCAATATATTGTTGCAGATCAGGTCTTAGGCCAAAACTTTCAGAAAAACTGCACAATTGATTCTTTGGAAACATCATTTGATGATATTTTTCTGTACATTCAATAACAAATGCTCAGAGAAAAACAATTGAAATCAGTTTTGGGAGATACTTAAACATTGGTGCACATCTTACTTTATCACAAGAAGAACAGTTAATTGCATTATTGAATAAATATCACAAGGCATTTGCGTGGGAATATACTGACATGCCAGGAATTCATCAGGAAACATGTACTCATCATATTTACACAAATGATAATATACGACCTCTAAGGCAACCTCAACGAAGAATGAACCCCATACTGAAAGAAATAGTTAAAGAAGAACTGCAAAAGTTATTAAAGGTAGGCTTTATCTACCCTATCTTCAACAGTCAATGGGTTTCTCCATTAGTTGTTGTTCCTAAGAAAAATGGAAAGTGGAGAATTTGTGTGGATTACAGGGAGTTAAACAAAGCAACACTTAAAGATTATTTTCTATTACCATTCATTGATTAGGTATTGGATGCATTAGCTAGAAAAAGATATTTTTCTTTCTTAGATAGATTTAGTGGATACAATCAAATCAGAATTGCATTGGAAGACCAGGACAAAATTACTTTCACATGCCCCTAAAGTACATATGCCTATAAAGTTTTACCTTTTGGTCTATGTAATGCTCCAGCTACTTTTTAGAGAGCAGTCCTTGCTATTTTTGCAGATTTAATTCATGAATGTGTAGAAGTATATATGGATGATTTTTCTGTGTATGGAAACACTTTTGAAGATGCCTTGGAAATTCTAGAGAAAATCCTAAAAAGATGCATAGAATCAAATCTTTCCTTTAGCAATGAAAAATGTTTCCTGATGTTAATTGAAGGGATAGTGTTAGGTCATCATATTTCATCATCTGGAAAAAATGTGGATCATGCAGAAATACAACTCATTGTGAATTTATCAGAACCAAAGAATCAAAAGGATGTGAGAAGTTTTCTTGGATATGCAGGCTATTACCGAAGGTTTATTGAACATTTTAATAAAATAGCTTTGCCATTATTCAAATTGCTTTCCAAAGATGTACATTTTTATTGGAATACTGATTGTCAAGTTGCCTTTCAGAAACTTAAAGAAAAGTTATCATCAACACCTATCTTAAGAGGGCCTGACTGGACATTGCCATTTCACATCTCTACTGATGCATCAGATATTGCAATCGGGGCATCTTTGGGTCAAAAAGAAAATCTTATGACTTATGCTATTTGCTTTATTAACAAAAATCTAACCACTGTAGAATTGAACTACACAGTTACTGAGAAGGAGATGTTGGCAGTAGTACATGCTGTGAACAAATTACTGGTTATGAAATCTTTGTCTATACATATCACTCTACCTTAAGATATTTAATAAATAAGCCTATCACTAATGGCAGGATAACAAGGTGTCTATTATTGATGCAGGAATTCGATATTACTGTCCTAAATAGACCTGGAAAGGAAAATCAAGTGGCAAATTTTCTATCTCGATTAAACAATTCCGGTGAGGTTGTTCCTGTTTCAGACAATTTTCCTGATGAACACTTATTTGCTATTTCTGTTATAACTCCATGGTATGCTTATATAGCTAACTACTTATCATCAGTAAAGCTACCTCCCTCTATGTCATCAAAAGAAAAAAAAAGAATCATTAAGCAAAGTGCTAGACACATATGGGTGAATGGAGATCTTTTCTATACAGAATATGATCTTATCATTAGAAGATGTGTTAGGCAAGATGAGATTTTAGAATTTTTAAAAGCTTGTCATGATGAACCATGTGGTGGCCATTTTGTAGATAAACAAACAACATATAAAATACTCAACTTGGGGTATTACTGGCCATCTATCTTCAAAGATTCCAAGAAATATGTTAGAAGTTGTGATATTTGTCAAAGGATGGGACGACCAATACCATCTGATGAGATGCCACTCCAGCCACAGGTTCTCATAGAGCTATTTGAAAAATGAGCTCTTGATTTCATCGGTCCAATCAATCCACCATCAAAAGGAAAGAGGTACATTTTGGTCTGTACTGACTATGTTACAAAATGGGTGGAAGCCAAAGCACTACCAAGAGCCACAGAACAAACAGTAGTTAATTTTCTCTTTGAAGTTGTTAGATTTGGAGTTCCTAGAGAGATTGTTACTGATCAAGGAGCACAGTTTACTTCTAAACTGGTGCAAGAGATAATAGACAAGTACAAAATCAAACATCGGAAATCTACCCCTTACCATCCACATGCGAATGGCCAAGTGGAGTCTACTAATAAAACTTTGGAAGCAATCATGACTAAGACAGTTTAAATGCGAAGAAAAGATTGGTCAGATGAGCTTCTTGAAGCCTTATGGGCATACAAAATTACTTGGAAAAACAGTACTAGTTTTACTCCCTATCAGCTAGTCTATGGTAAGCAAGTATTGTTACCAATTGAATTTCAAATTCATACTTTTAAATTAGCAGTTGATTTAGGAGTAGAGCTTTCTGAAGCACAAAGAGAAAGGATAATGCAGTTAAATCAATTAGATGAGATGAGACAAGCTGCAGTAGAACAAACTATTTTGGTACAACAACAAAGAGCACAATGGCATAATAAGTTCATCAAGAAGCGACAGTTTCAAGTAGGAGACTGGGCCTTATTATTTGATTCCAAGTTAAAAAATTTTAAAGCCAAGTTCACAACTCATTGGCTTGGTCCATATGAGATTGCAAAGGTACATGACAATGGCTCAATCAAATTACAAACAATAGATGATGAAGCAAATACATTTATAGTTAATGGACATAGGCTAAAAATCTACAACAATCTTGTGTCAACAAGGAGGATTTCCTACAACAGATTTGTCAACAGAGAGAGATGGAGATGCTGGACAAACACGCTAGTGTTTCTCCTTCACTTTTTTCTTAACAATTTTGATAAAAAAATAAAAATAAAAAAAACACAAAAACAACAAAGTTTAGTTGTGAAAACCAGGCAACTGGCACAACATAAACTTGAATTTTCATTGGAAAACCAAGTTTACTTGGCCATTGAAAATTCTCAAAAACATTATTCAATGCCTAGTTTGCATTGCATTTCAGTTTTCAGTATGAATGACTTGAGGACAAGTCAATAAATAGGGTTGAGAGGGAAAAACATATCAAGTTTTATTTTCTGTCAAGTTTTGGAAACCCTCCAAGCCTCTTGTAGAGGTCACAATTCCATTTCAGCATAGTTTTATTCCAATAAAGAGCATAAGTTGCAGATTTACAGCAGGGGAACCTGAGAAGAAATTGTTGCAAACATAAAGCATTTCAACCTTGCAGAGGGACCTAACTTTTAGCTTTACAGAGGGACCTGAGACAAAAGCATGTCAAACTATCATACTTTGCAGCAGAAGGATACACCAAGCTACAAGAACTGGAAAAGAATTTCATCAGAGGTACATGTGAAGATATTGAGAGAAGCAAACAAGTCTCAGCAATCCAAACCAGTCACATCAAAGCAGCATGAAGAGCACAAGGGATCAACAAGCAAGTCAGCAAGAATGTGATTTTAATGTTTTAAAAGTTTGTGTTATTCTTCATTTTGAGTAAGTGACAAAATGCCTATTACCCTCACAACCCTGATCATCTACCCATTAACTCTTAGCCTCATAACCCTGAACATCTACCCATTCATTTCACTACCCTAGGTATCAAAAATAGTAGTCAAAAACATTGCAGATCCTTGATCTCATGCCTAAACTGCATCCTACAGGCAAGCTTCAGATTTCATTTTCAAAAAGAATCACAAGGAAAGGTTCTTTGACCTATAATTTCTAAGGTTTTCATATATACCTTAAAAGTCAACATATGATACATTTAAAAAAGGCATGTATGGGTCATAAACATAAAAGAAAAAAATTGATGGGCAAGTTCAAGACATGATTGTAAACGAAGTGGGAAATGCAAGTTTTAAACATGATTACAAGAAAATGGGGAATCATTAAACCATTTCCTCACCCCCACGCAATCTGCCATAATTTCAAAATTCAAGGTAGTGATTGTATATGAGAAGGCATTTTCCTTGTCTCAGTTGTTTTGCTCATTCCTAGGTTCCACTTTCACAATTACAGAGGTAGTTTGCTGAAAATGCAGGAGTTGTTTTGCTCATTCCCAGGAATCACTCTCACGATTACAGAGGTAAATTGTTGAAAATAGAGAAGTACGCAAGCATAACTGAGAAGCAGAAATCGTTCTCTGTGTAAACAACATACATAGTAGAGGAGTATTTGCATGCACACAGGCATAATTGTGAAGCAGAAATCGCCCGAGGAGAGGTAAGGGACAATTCCAAAACACATTTTTTTTTTGTTTTCCAAGTTGAAATTAAAAATAGAACAAAGCATCAAAGCGACATTGCAAGCTAGAAGCTTTGAGTTAAGTTTTGTTTGAAATTTCCCTTGCATAAGGAAATCCTTGCTGGAATTAAAAGAAAAAAATAGTTTCTACGATAGAACCAGGAAAATTTGATCCCTCTACTATTCATGAAAAATGTTTGGAAATTTTTGACAAGAAACAGTGGATTCTTTTCTTTGAAAAGTTTGATGGATATAATGAAAAAGTTATCCTAGAATTTGCCCGTTCATTTGATGGTGAGAAGGCTACAATAGGTAACTTTACTTTCAGATAATTTGAGGATATTTTGGCACAAATTATTGGATAACCTCAGCAGGGAGAGAGGTTCTTTAAAACAAAACAGTTTGAGGAGAAGGCATGGATACCTTTCTTATGCAGATTAAGGGCAGGCTCAGTAAAATGGAAGAAAGGAGTACCAAGGAGTTGATTGATTCATCCTTTCGATGAAGTAGCATATATCATCCAAAAATTCATTACCTATGAAGGAAGATTTAGTGTCATATATCTCTATCACATTAAATTGATGCAGCATTTGAGGGGTGACTGTGAGATTAACATACCATATTTTATGCTATAGAGCCTTTCCAAAATGGCTAATGTTGTTCAAAAACGTACTGAAGACACTACAACAAGCCTTTTCCACTATGGACTCATCAAGATTATCCTCACACATGAATTACAAAAACAAAATTTGACATGGCAACAATTTGTAATTCATAATGAATTTGAAGAACCAGAGGAGCTGTTGGAGGAAGGATTGAAAGAAGATGAAGTATTAATGATAACATACATTGAAGATGAAATACAGGACTCTAAGGCTACGCGCTCAAAACAACCTAAGAGAAGAATAAGAACCAGAAGCATGGTACAAGAAGAATTACAATTCCAAGAAACGGATAAGGTCTTCACCACTTATGAAAGAAGATCAAGGAAACATCAGCAAGGTCAGAAGAAATAAGCAACAAAAAATGATGATGAGGTACAACAAAGGCATTATGTATACATACAATCTTTGGATAGTCAAGAGGAAAGTCCAATAGTTGAGGTTGGGGAAAATGATGAAGAGGTGAATATCATCTTTGAACAACAAACAACAGAAGAAATAATGGAAATAGATATTCAAACAGTTGAGAAGACTCCAGTTGATAGAAATGAGCAAAATAATGAGGAAATAGCCTTCATTTCTCCTGTCTTTGAGCAGCAAGCCACAAAAAAGGAAAAGGAAAAGTATTTAGAGCTGGAGAAGGAAGAATTTAAGAACAAAAATGAGGAATTTGGGGTGGACACTATTTCCACACAGCCTACAAAAGGGATGGAAAAGAAGAATTCTTCGAAGAGCAGCAAAAAGATTGAGAAGTTAAAATTGGAAATGAAGGAATTGGAATTAGAAAATGAGAGATTGAGGAAAAAGAATAGAAAGCTTAGAGTTCAAAATATTCAAATCTCTAAACAAGCATATAAATGGTATCAACAAAAGAGGACATTCAAAACAAAGTATCAGAGATTGAAGGTCCTTCATGTAGCTCAGGCTAGTGTTGATGCATCATCATAGACAACAGAGATGTCAAAGGATCAATAGCAGTAGTACAACAACAATTTTGTGCATGGGGATATGCAGGTTTAATTTTGGAGACACTCTTTGTGCATGAGGACATGCAATACCTTCCTCTTGGGGGAGATGTTGGACACTATTTTTGGCACCTATTTTTTCCCCATAACCCTTCAAGTCATCTCTTTAATCTCTTATATTTCATCCATAAACCCTCATGTTTCACCCATAAGACCTTGAAGTTCAATAAGCTAAGGTATAATTGTTGCTGCTCTTAAGTGAATCGAATTTTGTAATTTTTAAAGCATTTAAATTTAAAATTAATAAAATTACAGAATTTGCTAACTTCCCATAAATGCTCCTAGGTGTCTAGTCAACGTTGTCAAAGCCAACCACCTGCGCTGCCATGAAGCATAAAAACAGGGCCATTCAGATTTTGTAGAGATTTTTCCTATTTTTGTGGATCTGGAGGACGAGCTCAGGGATAATGGCGAGATGTCATTATTAGTTTAGCAGGATTATAGCATTTTCAATTTTAAACAAGTATAAATATCTGAACTTTTCTATGTAATTGCCATTCAGCGAATATGAACATCTGTGTTTGAAATAAGATCTCAGACTTCAAATAGCTGTGTGTGCTCGTTTTTATATGCTGTGGAATTGATTTAACTGTTAAGAGTTTTGTAACCTGCCTGTGTGTGTGAGCAAAGCAGTGGAGGGCCCCCTATATGCCAAGCCTGTGCACTCATCTATTTCACCACTGCGTGTTGGTATGTTCTTTTAGATTTTTTGTAGTGATTCTGTAAAAGATTTTAAACTATATATCACAATTAAATCTCAAACCGTTTGATGCAAGTAGGTTTGTCATTAGTTGACAGTAGCATATGTTTTTAATTACTGTTGATTGTTCCAGCTTCATTTTTTTCATTATAGAATATATTCAGTTGTTGAAGTATCTAAACACATTGTGAACTGACTTCTTGTAAAAGAATTCAATGTCTTCTGTTTTCAACAATGGAGGAGTAATGTTGTATTGTTTCAAAAGACATTTCTGGTCATGTAGTTAATACACTTTATTCAAAATGCATTTAAAATTTAGATAGGATATGTTGGGTGTCGCTATAAGACCAATCAAAGTAACAGTGAGTGCTAAGTCGAAGTTGGCAGAGAAATTCAGTGTGTTTGAGAATGGAAAACTGTAAGTTTTTCTCAAAGGTCTCCACTTGCTCTGAGAAGTCAGGATAATCAAACTGGCAGCAATATTCACTAAATTAATATGAACAATACTTCAAACTATTTAGAACTTTTAGCACAAGAAAATCCTTATTCAATTAGGAAACCACATATGACATAAAAATTTACCCTGGAAACCCAAATGGGGAAAACCAACAAACAATGGGGCTTTCTACATTCTCAACCCCAGAGCAATTAAATGAATATTGAAGAGGTACAAAATGAGTTTAGATCCAAGCGGATGAACCTGAAGGGCCAAAGCCCTAGATCTGCAGCAACTGCAATTACTGCCCTTGGAAGATGCACCCCTAGCAGTACAACTTCTCGCTGAATTTCTCAACTCACGCTCTAACAGTCACTGAACAAGGTACTTTCTGTCTAACTCCCTGAAAGATGCTCCCTCAACTATCTACTCTGCTCTACTCGGATCTAAAAGTAGAATCACGTCCTCGAGCACTGAAGACGTGCCCTAGCTGTACAATTGCGTCCTCACTCCTCTAAGACACAACTCATCCGATCTATTATCAGTCTGACTTTAACTGATCATAGAAAGTCTTTCCTTAGTCACTGAAGAAAACCCACAACACTGTGGACCCTCTCTGCCCCCTCAGATCCCACACGTGTGACGTGTCGCTGCTCACGTCCTCCTCCAGCTGCTCATGCTGTTGCTGTTGCTGCTGCTCTTCAGACACTGAATTTGCTCAGTGAATTTCTTTTGACACTGTATAGGAGAAAGGACTCTTCAATCTTTGAAGATCTGTCCTCTCTACTTCCTTAGGAATGCACTCCCAGCTGTTCTAGCACTATGTACCCTTTCCTTGAAACGTGTAGCCTAGATCCATAATCCTGTGAAGATGAACCCTCTCCCTCTTTTCTCAAGAAGCATAGTAAACTAATCACTTAGACTTCCTTTTATAATTCACTGAGAAATTAAGTTACCAAAACCCTAATTAGGGTTCCAAAACCCTAATTTCACTTTTATGCAAAATTACTCTTTTGCATATTTCCTTGTTAATATTTCAACACTCCCTCTTAACGAGGAAAGTATTCTAAACAACTCCCATTTTGTCCCTGAAATATTCAAACTTACTTTTCCCTAAAGACTTTGTAAGAATATCTGCAACCTGTTCATCTGTGGGCAAATATTGAAGCTTAACTGCACCCTTTTGAACATGATCCCGGATGAAATGATATCTAATCTCAATATGTTTGGATCTATCATGAAATACTGGATTCTTCGTGAGTTTCCTGCAACTCTGATTATAACAGTATATCATAGTTGGCTCCAACTGAGAGTCAAATAAACTCACTAACATCTTGCGAAGCCAAATAGCCTTGCAGCTGGCTAAACTGGCCGCCATGTATTCTGCCTCAACAGAGCTCAAAGCTACTGACTTTTGTTTCCTGCTAAACCACGACACAACTATCAAACCCAAGCTAAAACAACATCCTGAAGTGCTTTTCCTATCCACGACACTTCCTGCCCAGTTAGAATCTGTATGGCCAGTCAACTCTATTCCATCCCTCTTCTCATAGTTCAAACCATAGTCTCTAGTACCTTTAAGGTACCTGAGCACATGCTTTGCAGCCACCCAGTGTGCTCTCCTGGGTTCCACCATATACTGACTCAAGGTGTTGACTGCAATAACTCATATCAGGCCTAGTGTTAACCAAATACATCAGAGATCCTATCAAGTGACGATACTTGGTTGGATCAACCAACTCTCCGTCAAAAGTCATCAACTTCTTCCAGTTGGTAGTCATAGGTGTGGTCATAGGTCTGCAATCCTCCATCTGCAATCTTTTCAAAATGTCAACAACATATTTTCCTTGCCCTAGAAAAATATGCCCATTCTCCTGCCAAACTTCCATGCCCTATAAATAGCGCATTAACCCGATGTCTTTCATCTCAAACTCTGAAGGAAGGTCTTTCTTGCAGCTAGCTATGAGTTTCTCGGCTCCCGTGATAAACAGGTCATCAACATACAAGACAAGAATGAGAGTGTCCCCTTTGACTACTATGAAGTAGAGGTTGGGATTTGCCTCACTCTTTTGAAACCCCAGTTGCTTTAAGTAGGCATTTATTCTTGAATACCAAGCTCTTGGAGCTTGCTTCAGACCATACAATGCTTTCTTTAGTCTGCACACATGAGAATCTCTCCCATTTTCTTCAAAACCCATCGACTGCTCAATGTAAACTTCTTCTTCTATAACTCCATTTAAAAAAGCAGTCTTCACATCCATCTGATGGATCTTCCATCCCAGTTCTGTAGCAATGGAGATGAAACTCTGATTGAAGTGTATTTAGCAACAGGTGCGAAGGTCTCATCATAATCAATCCCCTCAACTTGAGAGAATCCTCTTGCTACAAATCTCTTTATACTTCTCAATTCTGCCATCTGTAGCATATTTAATTTTATATAGCCATTTGGAAGTCACTACAGACATCCCTTCAGGTCTCAGCACAATTTCCCAGACATCATTTTTCATGATGGAAGCATACTCTTCCACCATGGCATCTCTCCAGACTTGCTCGCCTGCTTCCAACTCATAAGATGATGGCTCATACTCACTAATACTGATCACCATACCTACATAGCTACATAATCTTTCTAGAACCTTACTCTCTCTAGCAGCCCTCTTGGGAGTTCCCACCGACTGAGCTCCCTTCATAATTTCTTGAAGCCACTTGGGCTTTCTCTTTCTTGAAGTAACTTTTGAAGGAGAGAAAGGCTCATCCTCGTCCCAACTCACAGCTTGAGACTGTGTTTCAGAAGTAGTAGCTCTGGTGGTTTGAGACACAGTCACACGAGAGCTTGTAAACCCGAACCTGCTATGCCACCACCTTGTGGCTCTTCCCTTGAGCCAGCGCTTGAACCCGAGGAACTAGTCACCGAAGAACCTGTCACCCTTGAAACTTGTGTAGTTGTGCCCTGACTCGTATTCATCTGAGAAGAAGAAGCTTGCTTCTCCCCTTTGTCGAATTTACAAGATTTCCTGAAAGCCTTGTCTTCCTCAAATTTCACATCCCGCCTCACAACAACCTGTTTTCTTGCAGCAATATATATGCGGTATGCTTTTGAAATCTTGTCTTACCCAACAAGAATACCCTTCTCTACCGTGGGTTCCAACTTAGTCCTTTTTTTCGATGGAACATGAGAGTAGGTAAGACACCCAAATATCTTGAAGTGCCCTACTTCAGGCTTCTTTCTTGAGTAAGCCTCTTCAGGAGTCTTACTTCCCAAAAATTTGCGAGGACTCTTGTTTTGAATATACATAGCCGTGTTACATGCCTCTGCCCAGAGAATGAACAACAAACCCTGATCATGCAACATAGACCTTGCTGCACCAACTATTGCTCTATTCTTTCTCTCAACCACCCCATTCTGCTGAGGTGTGTAGAGTATAGTCAACTGTCTCTTGATTCCTTCTTGAACACATAAAGCATCAAACTCTTTGGAAGTATATTCTCCCCCATTGAAACTTTGATCCTTCTCTGTGTTTGGTTTTCTACCAAAGCTTTGAACTCTATGAACTTTTGTAAGGCTTCTTTTGATTCCTTGGTTTTCAAAAAATAGATCTAGGTTTTCCTGGAGAAATCATCAATGAATGTTATGTAGTACTCATAACCTTTCAGAGATGTAATAGACATCGAACCACAAAGGTCTGAATATATCAGATCAAGAGCCCCTATTGACCTACTGTCACTACTGGGAAAAGTAGTCTTTACATACTTACTAAGAGTACACCCTTTGCACACTTCACTGTGCTCTGTGTTAAACTCAGGAACTCCTGTCACAATATCCCTCAAAATCCTCAAAACCGGATGGTGTAAGTGAGCCATCCTTCTATGCCATAATACATAGTTCACATAGGTCACCGCAATCACTGCTAATGTCATGAGCTAGAGCATGATGAAGCTGAAAATTGAGCTTGTAAAATTTCCCACTTCGAACACCAATTTTTACTGCTGAAATTATGTTGGATCCCTTGGGATGTATGGGCACATTTGCATCTCGAAACATCACCCAAAATCCCTTATCATCTATAGTAGAAACTGATACCAAGTTTTTCTTTAATCCAGGAACGTACAGGACATCCTTTAGGTTCATGAATTTTCCATGATCCCTTTCAAAGGAAATAGTTCCTCATCCAACAACCTTTACCGAGGAGTTGTCTCCTAGTACAACTTCTAGACCTAACCCAGTTTCAGTGAGATTTGTAAAGTACTGTCTAATGCCAATCATGTGACTGGAGGCCCCATTGTCAATGTACCAAATGCCAGTAGTAGAAGCACTTGCTGATTGATTGGACATCAATGACAATTCTCTGTCAATTTTCCCTATATATTTCTTATCTATATTTGCAGAAGTGCATGAATGGAAAGTAATGAGAAGACACTCCGTGTTATGGTTTCTCATCTCATTAGCCATGAGGCCTTACTAGAACTCCTTTTTCATGAAAGATGTAGATCAGACTTTTACAGGCCAAGATCTGACGGATGTAACTCAGATCTATTTTACAACAATTAGATCTGATAGATCTGATACCTGCACTGTAGATATGGGTAGATCTGATCTCTATCCTGTTGAAACACACTAGATCTGTCTCAGATCTAAACCACAATAATAAGATTTGATAGATCTGACCTCCACCAACTCAGATCTGACACCTACACTGTAGATCTGGGTAGATCTGATCTCTATCCGTTGATGCTGGCTAGATCTTATTCAAATCTGGACTCGAACACTCTAGATCTGATAGATCTGACCTCTACTTTCACAAATCTGAACCCTACGCATCGGATCTGGTAAATCTGGTCACCCACTCTTCAGATTTGACGCGTCCATTGAGTCCTCACACAGATCTAGAAGGCTGCTGCAGAACTGAGTGTGATTTCCCTCCTTTGACCTCTAACGGGGCTCTAATACCATGTAAGTTTTTCTCAGAGGTCTCCACTTGCTCTGAGAAGTCAGGATAATCAAACTGGAAACAATATTCACTAAATCAATATGAACAATACTTCAAACTATTTAGAACTTGCAGCACAAGAAAATCCTTACTCAATTAGGCAACCACATATGACAAGAAAATTTACCCTGGAAACCCCAATGGGGAAAACCAACAAACAGTGGGGCTTTCTACATTCTCGAGCCAAGAGCAATTAAATAAATATAGAAGAGGTACATAATGAGTTTAGATCTAAGCGGATGAACCTGAAGGGCCAAAGCCCTAGATCTGCAGCAGCTGCAACTGCTGCCCTTGGAAGATGCGCTCCTAGCAGTACACCTTCTCGTTGAATTTCTCAACTCACGCTCTAACAGTCACTGAACACGGTACTCTCTGTCTTACTCCCTGAAAGATGCTCCCTCAACTATCTGCTCTACTCTGCTCGGATCTGAAAGTAGAATCACGTCCTCAAGCACTGAAAACGTGCC
The DNA here is from genome assembly GCA_001517045.1 of Pseudotsuga menziesii. Taxonomy (NCBI): domain Eukaryota; kingdom Viridiplantae; phylum Streptophyta; class Pinopsida; order Pinales; family Pinaceae; genus Pseudotsuga; species Pseudotsuga menziesii. The sequence goes on along the minus strand of LPNX010906852.1, from coordinate 247,278 downwards.
CCAGCTGTACAGTTGCGTCCTCACTCCTCTGAGACACAACTCAGCCGATCTGCTATCAGTCTTACACTAACTGATCACAAAAAGTCTTTCCTCAATCACTAAAGAAAACCCACAACACTATGGACCCTCTCTGCCCCCTCAGCAGATGTGCAACAACTCCCTCACGTCCCACACGTGTGATGTGTTGATGCTCACGTCCTCCTCCAGCTGCTCACGTTGCTGCTCTTCAGACACTGAATCTGCCTAGTTTTCTTCTTCTAACACTGTATAGGAGAAAGGACTCTTCAATCTCTGAAGATTTGTCCTCTCTACTTCCTCAGGAATGCACTCCCAGTTGTTCCAGCAGTATGTGCCCTTTCCATGAAACGTGTAGCCTAAATCCATAATCCAGTGAAGATGAACTCTCTCCCTCTTTTCTCAAGAAGCATAGTAAACTAATCACTTAGACTTCCTTTTATAAGTCGCTGAGAAATTAGGTTACCAAAACCCTAATTAGGGTTCCAAAACCCTAATTTCACTTTTCTGCAAAATTACTCTTTTGCATCTTTCCTTGTTAATATTTCAACAAAAAGTACCTTGCTGTCCAAGAAAAAGGGTCCAGATACATTACAGTATGATTTGGATTTGGGAAATCTTTCCATAAAACTCAAAAAATACTTCAAATTAAATAGGTAAATACAGGTCAAACTCAGTCAAACAGATTTTGGCTAAGTCAAACTTTTTTAAATTTAGTCAAACTTGATCAATCTTGCTGTGTAATAGTGAGTTTGGCCATATTTGATTGAGTCAGGCCCCTTCCAAGTAAACTCGTTCATTTTGGGGTCGAGTTGGTTGAGGGTTGGATTCTTTTTATCCTTCTATTTTTTGTTAAAAGGTTAATTTCTTTTTGCAGTATGGATCCTACCAAATTTTATTGATAAAATTTTATTCATCTATAATTTTGCATATTTTATAATTTTTTTGGCAAATCTGTCAAATCTAGTTACCATGTTTTCCTTTCTATTGTTGTATTCCTTAAAATATGTTATTTGCTTGGCATTTCTCCATTGTTGAAAGGATGCCTTTGCTTTATTGTGGATGTTTTTATTTCAGTACAACTTTGAAGGGCTGTTGCTCTTCATCTATTGTTTCATCACTCATTTGCAATACCTTTAAGACCTAGGACTATCATGGGCAATTTTTCATTTAGGTGGGATGCACAAAATTGACAGATAGAGTTCTACTAACATCAGTTAGCCTTGAAAAATTGATCTATTACCTTTTTTTATGAAGTATGGGGAATGTCACATTCTTGGGTTCGTTAAATTCTTTATGCATGGTAGGTTTTTCTCTTCTTACAGGCATAGAAAATAGGATTTTGGCCTTGCCCTTGAATGATACTATGATTTTGCATTAAGCGTTTTGATGTTCTGGCCATGGTTTAAGATTGAAATTTCATTGATTTTACTAGTTGTGCTTACAATAATTTATGTTTTGAATGCTTTTTTATTTCTTTGCTAGTGCAATTCTTTCTTTTTACTTTTTGGCTATAGGTGCAACTCTTTTCTTCCACCATTGTGTTAGCAAGGAGAGGAGAGCATACTTCCTCGACTTTCATACCACTCTTAGTGACTGGTTTGTTGATAGTCTATGACACAACCATGTATATAGCTAGAAGAGGAGATGTTGGCATGTAATAGAAGTGCAAATGTATTTACTTAGATTTTAGGTCTATGGGTACCTTGAGTGAGTGGATGGAGTATATGCCCAACACCAAACCTCCCATGTGGCTAAAGTTTCACATGATCCGCGCCATTTAATGTTTATCGCTAAGTAACAGGACACTTCCAAATAGGGCCTGTGTCCCGTATTCCACGTGTCGGACACAACACTTGCCCTAATACGTGTCTGACACCAAAATTTTCGTGTCCAGAAATCTGGACACTTTCCAGCACGTGTCGGACACGTGCCAAGAACGTGTCCTGGTTTCTAGACATGTGTTCTGTCAAAAAGGGTACAGAGGAGGAGGAGAAGGATAGAGGAAAGAGCTACGACAGTAATGCTAATTTTGACATGGAGGAGCAGGAGGACGATTGACAGTGGCTAGTACCATTGATGAGCTATGATATTCTTCCCTGTGGCTATTAGTATTTTCATTTTGTATCTAGCAGTACTGTGGATACTAAACTTTTTACTAAGTAGCATCTACTCTATTTTGTATTTGTTGGTGGCATTCTCTCAATATTTATGTAATACATTTTGATTTTGTGGTTTAATCAGAAATATTAAATATGCAGTTTATGGTTCAAAGTTCATGATTCATTGATAATTATATTATTGATTCATCATTGTCATATTTCAATTGAATGATATTATGATTGATGTACATTGTATAACTATATACTTCTAGTTTTTTTAAAATGTAGATCTTTATGTATTTTTTTTAATATATATATATAAAACGTGTCCCCTCGTGTCCTATTTCCAGGGTCGTCATGTCTCGTGTCAAATACTCGTATTTTCGTGTCCTCTTGTCACGTGACTTAGGTTTATCATGATTCTTCACATGGCAAAAAGTCATTATCCTAGTTCGCTAATTTGTGGCTCCACCATTCAGCTTATCTATCATCACTAACACAATGAGGAATGATAAAAGAATAGTTAAGGTTGTCAGACCCAAAAATTTGCAACCCACAAAAGGTATTATACCCTCGTACAACCAATAAATAATAAATATTGACACTAGGTGGTAAATCAGTGAATACTACTGCTACCCTACTATAGCACAAATAACGATAAACATTGTTGACCCCAAATCATGGTAACCGAAGGGTTTAATGCAACATAATAATTCTTGTCAAGTATGCAGGCAGAGCTAATATAATTTATGATAACTGATTCTAAGGCCAAATACAAGGTTCCTGGCTTATGAAGATGCATCTATGAAAACATTCCATTCTTTCTACAAAAGTAGAATAATAAATGCAATAATGCAGAATTACTTTATTTAAAATTAAAAATATAGAAACAAAATACCTCGATAAAATGTTAAATATTGTATCTTGTAGTAGAGAACCTAGATTTGAATTCTGTTTGTGCCAGTGTAGATCTTTACATGGGACCCCAGAATCAAGGATTATATGACATACATTTAATTTTATATGCAAAAGTTGTTTCCATTCAGTTACGGTCTAAAAATTCTAGTGATTTCACAATCTCTCTAGAAATAAGAGATGAAAAATGCACAATAAATGAAAGAAGTTCTTTGATGATGTGTGAAAATGAGGCCTACTTAATCCCTATTATACTGGTGAAGTAGTCCTTGTTGAGGTCAGCCCCGTAATCCACTCTAGGGAAGCCTATATTTACCCTATATTTAGTTTAATATGGCCTTATGCCTTTTTGGGCCCATGGTAGATAGGCCCATATCAAACTTAAATATTTAAGTCCATGTATTTTTTCATCAAAATTTCTCTTTTTTCCCTATACAGTTAGTTAGCTTATCATTTAGACATTAAGCATGTGTACATCTAATTCTGTCTTTATATGAATCTTCTCATTCGGGTTGTAACATACGCTTTCGATAACTCCTCCTGACCAATTGTATGACTGGAAATCTCAAAGAATGAGGGAAGCTAATATAAAGGCTATAGTCCACAGGATCTTGATACATTACTAGTTAGGATACTGGTGAGGTTCGGTATCAAAGTTAAATTAGAATGAAAACAAAAAAGATCCTTGGAAGAGTATATCATGAAAACCATACGTAACAACTAGCTGGGTAGCATAAGGTTTGATAAGGACTTCAAAATAAAGTATAACACAACAAAAGCTTAGAAGAGTATATCATGATAACACTGTCCTCTTGAAGCAAACTTCTTCATTGAAGTGTGCAATTTCTATGAATTGACCATGATTTGTTGTGGTGCGGTGATGCTTTGAGTCCACGATGTACAATTATTGATGTACTATTGTTTCATAATGGAATGAGATGTATGTTTACAAAAATCATGAATGTTGAAGCTTGTAGTTTTACCAAAAAATTAGAAATCTACTACAATATCTTCCATTCCATATGTGCAGTGGTACGGGAGCATTGGCTATTTTTTTGAAGAAATCTCTTTCTGTTGATATCACTACTTCAGATTTTGATGACAAAGAGATTGAAGAGAATATTGCATATAACTGTACAGCTAACGGAATGCCAGTCTTGCCACACATCCGACGTAATTTTTCTAACCCTCTTTGGTTTTGTGGAAGTTCAAGAACCACTTGGTATGATTTCAGATAATTTTTTGGAAGGGTGAATTGACTAAATTTTCGGAGCTCTTAGGCTGACTCAAACAGTTGAGATTCATCGAATATTTGGATTGAATTTTAAAAGATGAAGAGGAAAGTCTATTCTTATTTATGGTGTCTCTCTGAATCCATCTCTAGCAAATTTGGGATTTTCTTATTCCATGTTCATTAAGTGGCGTACTTCAGTATCTCCTTTTGCTTCTAGTAATACTTTGCAATGTTTGCATTTAACATATCCTTGCTTTTGGAATGGTTTATCTGTGTCAGACACGTGGGGTCAAGAGTTTGGCTTGCAGCATCCAGAGTGGGATTTAATTCTTGCAAGCGATATTTTACTGTGTAAGTGTGGGAATTGCTCAGAAAAGTGATGAACTCTTTCTTGTTGTAGATAAACATGCAAGTAGTGTCCCATTTCCACTAGTTTCATAAGCTGGTAATATGTAGGACAAGTGTTAAGGACTGAGCAATCTGTTTGTATGCAATATCACACAGATGTGAAGCAGTATCCAAATTTGATCCAGACACTTTTATTTCTCCTTAAAGCATATAGACCTGTGGATCAGAATCCAGATATTACAGGTGATAAATGCAGCCAAGTGAGGGCAATGGACCAGCCAATGGAGGCAGAAGTAAAAGAGAACTACCATGATAAAAAAAGTCTGCAACAACATAGTGGGAGTTTTCAAAGAAAGGAGGCAAATTTTGAAAAAGATGAACTTCCAAGGCCATGCTTTTTGATGAGTTGGCGACGCCGGATCCCAAAGGACGATGAAGCATCCTTTTTCAATGGCTGTGAGAAGGCAGGATTGATGGTGCAGCATATGGGATCTCGTGTTTTTTGCATCAGTATAGGAAAGTCAATTGATGTCTAGTTTTATATGTATGTTAATCTGTATGCTTTATAGAACTAAGCATACAAAATCCTCTTCTTAGCATGTGCGACTGAAATATTATTCCCTAAGCATTCTAAATTTCCTTGGCCTTAATACTTTTTGCCACAATATTGTATGGTTAATCTGTTTACAGAAAGTAGTTTTTAAGATGGTGCATTACACCAGATGGGTAAGTACATAAAGATATTCCTACGGCAGACTTCGCCCGACTAAGGTGCCAATTTTGAGTGGTACCTATTCTGCCAAACTCATCTAGGAATTGCACCTAGTCTCATGCTTTTGATATCTGGTCTTCAGATAACGGAAAACTGCTTTGCTAAGATTGTAGCCTTTCAGTCAGAGCACAAGCATGGAAATGTTGCAGCCTTCTAAGCAAAACTCAGGTGGGCTTTTGAGAGCCCATTAGAGGCTGTTTCCATCTTGGTGGCAGCCTGTGAATTAACATAACAGCTATTGCTCAATTTTTTTGCTTGTCAACATCTTATGGATACCTATTACTGCCCAACATTGTGGTTTAATGACTTCATTTTGTTGCAATGTCTGCAATTTAAAATTCTTAGAGACATGCATTGTAAGTTATAACTTGCACAAGTTTCTGATACGCAGGTATGTGGGGTATGCAGAAACAAGTATCCGGTACAGCTAGAAGCTTCGCACAAATTTACAAATAATATAATGTATTAAATTTTTAATAATATTAAAAAACATAGATTTATTGAACTATTTGGCATGACAAAATTACAAATGTACATCAACCATGAATAAAATATTAAAATATTAAAAAATAATGATGTCTCCAAGCGACGGTCATAGGGAAGAAATATTCTGAAAGGATCCTTATATATTTAATATTTTGATTGGTCATAGGGAAGAAATATTTTGAAAGGATTTTTATATATTTAATATTCTGATTTCACTTATGATATCGGTTCTTTTTATGCCAAAATTGTCGTCTTTAGTTACCTCAGAAAATGTTAAGTGGTATGTTGGGAAGGAAATAGGAATGAGATATTTTGAAATCATTTTGCTATAAATTACTCTTTGAATAAACTTCATTTGATGTGATTATAAGAGGCATAAGAGTCGAGACATGTTTGGCTTAGCCCGCCTCATAAGTTGGCAGCTGATACTTATGCTGAAAAACTTTGCAAACATCAGTTTCAACTGTAAATTACTTATTTCATTGGATGATTGTCTACTATATTGACTATGTTATACTGAATGATTGCAATAACCATACATACTCTTGGTTTTATTTTTTCTAGCCTATCATAAACCTATGATAAAGTTATAAACCGTAACTATGCATTATGATAAATATTTAAAATATTAAAAATCCTCACAAGCTCAAAAACAGGAGGACGCCACTAACTATGCATAAACTGTAACGAAGTATTATGATAAATATTAAAAATATGATAAATTGTAACATCAAATATTAAAAATTAAAATGATAAAATTAAAAATCTAATTAAATGGTGATCCAGTTTGGCGCCAATGCAATTACATTTTCTCGTGGATTCCATTTTTTCTTGCGATGTGTTTTTATGTCGTTGGGTTGGGAGTGTGAGGAAGCTCCTTATTGGTTTGGGAGTTTATTCAACCTCCATAACATGCAAACTTGTGGCTGAGAGCATGAGGAAGCTCCCAATCCATCGAGGAGCTTCTAGAAGCTTCCTCAAGCTCCCAATGATAAGTATCCTAGGAAACTCCTATCGGGAGCTGCGATTTCACCTTTGCGAAGTACCTGAAAAGCTCCCAAGTATTCGAGGAATCTCTCGCCCATTTGGAGTGTTTTGTATTAGCTCCAAAGCTTTTGGTACTGCAGGAGCATTAGGTAAACCCTTCCTAATGGTCGGGAGCGATACTCGTGCAACGTAGGTTATAACATCATTAATATTGTTATGGAGCATTGCCATATGATTTTGTTTGTGGGTTTAATGGTTAAGAACATGTGTTTCTTTTTAGGAGGTCACATGTTCAAATTCGGATGGTTTAGGGTATGTACACCTCTATAAGCTTTAGCAGTTAAATCATTGAATAGAGCAGGTCCTTTGCCCCACAAACATAGGGTCTCATACACCAATTTGGTGCTTGTCTTGACCGTGAAATCAAAGTTAGATTATTAGATTATTATTATATATGTACTTGGACATCCAAGTACATATTTACAATGACTAGTATAACACATGAAAGAGCCAAAGGAAAAAAGTTAAAACCATTCTCATGTGTAATAGACATGTTACCTATATAATTGTATTACATTATATAAATATGAACTTTGATACTATAAATAGCATATAGATAGCACATATATGGAAGAACCAAAGGAAAAAAGTGGTCTCGTGTGTAATAGACGTGTTACCTATCTTGTAGCCCGTTGAAATTCCATTATATAAATATGAACTTTGATCCTATATATTGAACATATACTCTTTAATATGTTGTGCAACATAAGTGCCGCTATGAATTTTTAGGTGATGCTAAAAATAACATAATAACAACAATAAAGTCTAAAATGGGATGAGGATAAGTGTGTCGCTCGAGGATCATAACATATATAAAATACCAAAAAAGTCACGCGACTTTCTTTGCCTTTGCCCATGCTAAAAAACCATGCCAAAAAATTGTGTCTTAAGACATTCATATTTTTTAGATTCCTATTTGGAAAACTAAGTAGTTTATATAAAAAAATTCAACAACGCAATTTTCGAAAAGTACAATTGTCCATTTTTTCTACATTTAACTTATTTAATCCAAATAAGAATATATCATTGTTTTTGAATGGCTCTTGTTATCCATGTTATCTATAAGGTGAATTTTGTTTATAAAACCACAACATTATTATATCTGACAAGTGTATTTATCGGATCCTTTTACATTATTATTACACAGGGTCTTAGCATACATCCACAATAGTTGATATCACTAGAAAATGTACTTGTAACATGTACATGTGTTTTGTTTATAAAACCACAACATTATAATATTTGACAAGTGTATTTATGGGATTATGTCATATTACTATTACATAGGGATTTTTAGCATACATTCGCAATAATTGACATTACTAGAAATTTAATGTATATAGGTGTGGTACAAGTGCAGGGAAATGTGAATTTTCTTGATAGGTCTTATTAAAGATTATTTCCCGATTGACTCTAATTATGATGCTTATTATCTCACTAGCTACCAATTTACATCAAAGAACAGTGAAATAATTAAAGGTTTGCATGACAAGTCCTCATCAAAATAATTTATTATTGATTCTTTGCATCAGAGTGAAGCTATAACCTCCTTTTTAGTGTATTCGGAGGCAAAATATCATTTGACACCAAGTAGTATGCTGGTAGGTAATATAACCATATAACCACTTTCAAGTGGCAATACAATTCTTTTTGTATTTGTTTTGTTTAGTGTTGTTTACTTTTGCAAGAGATGTTAGGGCATTGTCATCTAGGATGGCAAGATACGATCAAGAATGATTACTTTAAACTATACATATTGTGTAATTAAATTTATGTAGTGAGATCCTTCACGGTTTGTGCATAAAGGTTTGCTTCGTTTGCTTTTCATTGTAATTTCTTTATATGGGAATTTATTATGGTTAGTCTTTTTCTCAACTATCCATTATATTGTTTGTCTATAATAAGATCTAATTTTATGTCAAAACTAATTGTGTTCATTACATCACGTTGTATATCCTTAGGGGAATTATAATTTTGATAGGGACATAGAAGCATTAAACTTGATCAATTGTGGAAATAAGTAAAATAAGAGTAATAGATGCAAAGCAGCTAGTCCCTCCCTCAATCTTATGCCTATTTTTTGTTTAATTAAAAAGACATATACAACAATTTATTCAAAAAAAATTAGATAATGTTGAAATTGTTTCTATGATATACATGTTTTTTTTAATAGAGAAGTTCACAGACATTTTTCCATTTTAAAGATAGCCACTATGTATATAACTAGAGAAGTTCACAAGCACGAGAAGTCAAATTAAATTTAATTGTTTTTTATGATAGAAAAAGTACGAAACTAAAATCAAACTAGATTGTAAGATATTAAATAGCAAATTCATGGATCAGTCCAGGCTTAAAGATTGACCTACATTTTCTAAAGATGAAAAGAACGTTAAAAAAAAACTTAGAAACTTAGAGTGACAAAATTCAAGAATAATAATATATCCATTCATTTAACAATATAAAATATGAAAAAATATTAACCTATTTATCAAACATTTCCTTTAAAACTTTGCTTGAAGTTTAGATTTTATTTATTTCTCATATTTATCTAAAGATTATATATACCATCTACATGTGGTGTCTTGTTCATACTATTATTAATCTTATTTAGATAAATATTTTGGTTTGTTTTATATCTTATTACTTTTGAATTGATCTTAAATTTTGTTTAATGCATTGGCATTTTAAAAATCTTTTTAAAGATGTAGTTCATAGTCATTAGGTAAAAAGATTTTGCTCCAAGAACATTTTTACGCTTCAAGATATCTTTTGGATTCTCCTCGCCCTGGTTCATCTTCTTGTGGAGTCTGGACTCCTTCTACATCCACGAGTTCTTGTGATTGATCTATTTGGAGCCTGGTGGCAACGTGGGATCTCCTTTTCTCGGCTGAGTTGTCAGAGTTTCTTGCAAGACTTTTGAAGAGGAGCTCGTTGAAGGTTCTTTGTTTTTGGGTGGATTTGCTGAAGCGTGGGGTTGTGGAAGCTCCCTGGATTTGCATTTTCCAAGTAGGTTTTTGCTTTGGTTGTGATCGAATCGATTCCCTGTCTCTGTGGGGGGAGTCTGTGTCCAATTGCAGTGTTGTTTCTGGTTTTTTAGCTGCGACTATGTGCTTCTCCAGCTTGTTTCCTTAGAATCCAATGGTAACTGGAAGGGCCTTGCTTCAAGATCTCTTCCTCTTTGCCTAGCTTTTGGAGTATAGATTGTGTGATTAGGGCTAGCTCAGTGTTGATTTGATTTTTGACAATCTTCTTCGCTAGTGATTGGCTTCTGCTCTGGTGGTCCTCATGGATTATGGTAGGGATCCTCCTATTTCTCTTCCCCCAAATCTTGAAGGATTCAAGAAACCGATTGCCTCCTGTGGGAAGAGGAAGGGGGGCCCTCTGTAGAAATTCGTTAAGAAAGTTGGCATTCCCTCAGTGGAACTTCCTGTTAAAAGGACCCGTCGATCAACTATTCACCTTGCTGAGCGTGGGCTTATTGGTCAATTCACAGGGCTCTGGCCATCTCCGAAGGCTATTGATGATTGGGTGCAGAGAAATTGGAGACCATTAGTTTTTGAAGGAATTAGAAGCCATTTTGTAGGACGAGGGTACTATGTATTTGTCTTTGATGCTGCAGTGGATCGTGGCCTCATCTTTCGAAATGGTCCATACTTTATTGGCCCTCAAGGACTTTATTTGAACAAATGGAGTCCAGACTTCGACCCTTCACAAGATGTTCCGTCGGTTGTCCCTGTATGGGTAAGACTCCCTCATTTACCCTTGCATTCCTGGAGTTCAGAATCCCTTGAAGCCATTGGAAATACACTTGGAAAATTCATTGACAAGGTAGAAAGGAAAGACCAATTTTCATGTGCAAGAATTTATTGTCGAAGTGGACTTGGAAATAGGTCTGCCTGAGGCAATAAATCGAACAGTTGCTGATCGGTCTCATGTCCAGGAGCTCGACTATGAACAAATTCCATTCAAATGCCGGTTCTGTCATGACTATGGTCATTTCGCCAGAAACTGCGAAAAAAAATAGAAGATGAACTTGAAAAAGAAAAACCCCGTGGACACAAATTCATAAATGAGGTCAATCTAACCAGGTTAAAAGAAAGTTGGGTAATGAAGGCAAGGTTAAGATTGCTCACATGCTGAGGGGAAAATTGTAGAAATTCGTAATTCTAATAAATTTGCAGTTTTGAGCACCGTGGAGGACTCTGCTATATCAGAAGAAGCTGAATTACCTCATGTAAAGGATGATGAAGCTGAAGTAAATATATCAAATAATGTTTCTAATAATGTTGCTGCCTTGAATTCCGCTAAAGATTCTCCTCTTTTGGAAGATGGTGAATTGTATCATTCAACCACTCAAGATGATATTCCTGAAGCAAGTTCAGGACCAATGAATTTATCTGGAGCAGATTGCTTTGATTTACCCAGAGTTGGTGAACACAAGAATCAAAACTCTCCTTCCCCAAAAGGAAATCTCTCCTTGCCTTCACATGCATAAGTTATTATGAAGAAACCGCTTGATAGTCCAGGCTCTTCTAGCGACGACTCTATTGAGAAACTTTCCAAAAAGGCTGGAAGGAAGTCTAGAAAGGATGCTAGAGAAGAAGAGGCTAGATTGAAGATGCAGGGAATCTAGTCCACTATCTAAATGTCTTATGGCAGGAGCAAGAGGAATAGACCTATCAAGAGAGTGATTACTCCCTCTCATCCAAGTAAGTAATGCAGATTCTCTCTTGGAATTGCAGGGGATTAGGAAACCCATCCAAAGCCGAAGCAGTTAAAGATTTAATGAGAATGGAAAATTATGATATTCTCCTGCTGCAAGAGACCAAGATTGATGAAGATTCACTTCTTCTCTTAAGCAAATCTAAATGGGAATTGGATCTTGGAAAGGTTGTTAGCGCTAGAGGCTCTTCTGGGGGTATTGCTACTCTATGGCGAGAAGAAATTTTTCAGCTTAAAAGATTGTTTACTACTCATCACTAGATATTTACAGAACTATTTCACATATCTAGTAAGACCTCTATGTCCCTTTTCAACCTCTATGTCCCTGTAAACTTTAATGAAAAGAAAGATTGTTGGAAAACATTATCAGAGTTTTTAGCAGCCAATTCTCTCTCAAATACTATAATAGCTGGGGATCTCAACATTACGTTATCCCTGAATGAAAAAAAGGTTGGTGTTGTTGGCAATGATTTCTTTCAAGGCACGATTGAGGCTCTGATTCAAGACTAGGATCTAATTGATTACAAACCAAAGAAAGGTTGTTTTACTTGGTCAAATAATAGAATTGGGGCAGCCAACATTGTTGCACAGTTGGACAGATTTTTGGTTAACAGGTCGTTGATGGATGAGAAATTTGTAATTTCCTCTAAGATCTCGCCTAAACTCTCTTCCGATCATCATCCCATTTCTCTGGCGATTGATAAGGAGGATGATTTTGGTCCAATACATTTTCGATTCAGCCCCTTATGGATTGAAAGAGATGGTTTTCTTGACAATGTTTCTCAAGCTTGGATGTTGTATGTTGTTGGGTCTCCTAGTTTCGTTTGGGAGCGAAAACTTAAAAATACCAAGTATGCTCTTAAAAGTTGGATAAAAAAGAAGCCCCAAATCACCCCTAGTAGCATCAGGCATGCGAAAGTTTCTGAGTTAGCTGATTTTCAATTTGAGATGGAAGATCGAGATGTTTGCAATTCTTAGCTTGCTATTGAGCAGTTTGCTTAAATTAATACTTCTCTCTCTTTCAGACAAGAAGAGGAATCCTTAACGTCGAAATCTCGAAGTCTATGGCTGAAGGCGGGTGATAAAAACTCATCCTACTTCCACTGCCAATGCAGATCCAGATTGTCAAGAAATAATATCTCTGAAATTTCCCTAGAGGATGGAGAAATCATCAAAGGTCAAGTTCAATTAAAGCAAGCTGCAAGAACTCATTTTTAGTGTTTGTTTCAGGAAGATGGCCTCTCTGCTGATGAAGTAGATGTTGATTTTTTGGCCAACATCCCTTCTCTAGTCAGCTCAGATGATAACAAAAATATTATGGAACCTTTCTCTAAACGAGAAGTTTTAGAGGTCATTTGGGCCATGGAGCCGGATAAAGTTGTTGGGACGGATGGGTTTTCTTTTCACTTTTACCGTGCCTGTTGGTCTATAATCAAATCAGACTTTATCTGTATGGTTTCAGCCTTTCACAGAAAAGCAAAAGTCGGAGGGTGCACTAACTCCACCTTTCTTGCTCTTATCCCTAAGGAAGCTAATCCCTCTTCTTTTGATAGATTCAGACCCATTTCGCTATGTAATGCTTCGTACAAGATTCTTGTCAAACTTATTTCTAATAGATTCAAGCCATTACTAGGTAAGTTGATCTCTCCTCTTCAAGGGGGCTTCGTTAAAGGCAGGAACTTGGTAGATAATGTAATCTAGGTTCAAGAAGCCCTACATTCAAGTTTCTTACGAAAGGAGAAATGAATGTTGATCAAACTTGATATGAAGAATGCATTTGATAGAGTAAAGCTTCCCTTTCTCTATCGTGTTCTTCTCACTTTTGGATTCAACCCAAAATTTGTTAATCTGATAAAAGCGTGCACTAGCAGTCCCTGGATTGCACCTCTAGTAAATGGTAGGCCAACAGAATTTTTCCAAGCATCAAGAGGTCTTCGTCAAGGGTGTCTGCTTTCACCTTTTTTATATATCTTGAAGGCTGAAACTTTCAGCAGAAAACAAACAGTTGAGAAGGAAGCTGGTTACATTCCTGACATAAATATTGTTAGGGGGGTGGATCCAATAAACCATGCTCTCTTTGTCGATGATTCACTTCTTCTTGGAGGGGCATCCTTAGTGATTGTTAGGGCCTTCAAAGTCATTCTTCAAAACTACTACCTTATTTCAGGTGCTCTGATCAATAACCAAAAAAGTGATGTTTATGGATGGAACGTAGACCATGCTTCTTTCCTTCGAATTGCTAATTCCTTGGGATTCCCCGGTTTTGACAAGTGGGAGAAGATAAAATATTTGGGACTTCTTATCACCCTTGGACCTAGTTCTCCCTCCCTTTGGCTTGATGTTTTAGCCAAGATCAAAGCCAAAATAGTCTCTTGGGGTGGACAGTGGCTTACTAAGGCCAGGAAATTGACTTTGATTAAGGTTGTTCTCTCTGCTCTTCCTATTTTCCAATCCTCCTTGCTCCTTGCTCCGAAATCAATTTCGAATCAGATTTCTAAAATCCTCAGAGACTACTTTCTATGGAACGGGGGAAAAGGTAACCAGTCTAAGTTGCATCTGGTAAGATGGGATGTTCTTAAAAAACCTATGCATGAGGGAGGATTACAAATCCGTGATCCTGGTATGACGAATCTTGCGCTCGAAGGCAAGTTTCTTTGGCAGTTTTATGTGGACAAAAATCACCCTCTCAACAAGATTTTTAGAATGAAGTACCTCAAAGGAGGCTCAATGAGAAATTTAACATCTTCCTCCTCTCCTTCAGGCACAACTATCTGGAATCTTTGTCGAAAAGGAATTGATAAATTCAATCAACATCTTTTTAGAATACCTGGCAATGGGAAGAAGATCCGTTTGTGGGAAGATAAAATTTCAGGTAATATTCCTCTTTCCTTTGTAATTATGTTAGAAGAGATAAAGGTCTAGCTAACAAACAAAGGACTGCTCCGACTGGTTGATGTTTGTTATTGGGATCGAGATGGAAACTGGGTAGAATGGTCTTTTCCCGAGCGTCTTGAACATCTCAGTGATCAAATTTTTTTATTGATATTGGCATTAACAAGTTTAGCTCTTGTTCGTAAATCTTCCAAAGACAAATGGGGCTAGGGTTCTTCAGGTTCCTATTCAGCGGCCAATGGTTACTTGGTTTTTCAATAGCTCCCACATGATTCAAGTCCCACTCATGCGTTCTGGAAATCAGTATGGTCTTCATACTGTCTTCCTAAAGTGAACTTCTTCACTTGGCTGGTTATGCTCAATAAAAACCTGACAGGGGATAATTTAGTTAAACGTGGCTTCCACGGTCCATTCAGATGTTGTCTTTGTAATTCAGCGATTGAAACTGCTGCACATCTTTTTATTGCCTGCGATTTCTCAAATTCTGTTTGGAAGTTGGTCCTCCACGATCTCTGCCCTGTTCCTGCTCAAACTGAAGTAATCTCTCTATTAGCGATGGAATGAACGGAATCTCGTCCCACGTGGAGTTAACAAATTCTGGTTTAATATATGGCAGCAAATTCCGAAATTTGTCTGGTGGAATTTATGGATTGCCAAAAATAATCTAATTTTCAATAACCTGTCAATAACTCCCCAGATCGTTGCTCTTAACACCAAAAGGCTCACTACTGAAGTGGCTCAATCGTTGATGTCCTCCATGCCGCCATCCACGCTGTCTTCCACGTTGCCATATGCGATTACTAAGTGGCTTGGTTCCATTTCAGTGAGTAAGTCAAAGATTATTTGTATGAAACCGGTTAGTTCACCCTCCTAGCGAATCCGTGAAAGTTGTGCTGCTTTCAATTCTTGGTGGATCAGCTCTTCTTCAGCTACTATTTTTTTTTATGGTGCATCAAAGGGCAACCCCGGGATCTCTGGAGCTGGAGTGTTGGTGTATTCTTCAGATTAGTCGTCCAATATTAGTTTTTGTCGGGGCCTTGGTATCATGTCAAACAACCAAGCAGACTGTTATGCTCTCCTCAAGGCGTGCCAGATCGCCAAGGAGTCTGGATTCCAATCTATCCAAATCTTCGGTGACTCAGAGTTGTTGATAAAAACTCTAAACTCAGTAAATCAATTTTCTAAACCGGCTTTAAATAACATTTTGCAGAGAATTCGACATCTTGTTATTGATTTTGAAAGGGTTCAATTTTTTCACATTCTTCCGGAGTTCGGCAGATGAAATGACAAATAAAGCTTGTCTTCTAGCTCAGGGTCATCTTAGCATGAATGGGAAATCAAGCTGCTATCACTCTATTCCTTAGATGTAATTAAAATAAGTTGTATATAGCCTGTCTGGTAGATATCCTCTTAACCTGTAAGAGGTCTTGTCTTGTAATTCCTGGTTTTTTTAAGGCATTCTTTTGATCTTCCTGTAATTGGCTGACTGGCATTCGCCATTTCAGTCCTTTTTTATCCTTAAAAAGTAAAAAATATTATCCGTTTGCATTAAATAAATCTTTTAAATTAATTAAGAACGATTTGCTTGGAATTGTTATTTTTTTTTTAAAAAAATTTAAATTATTATTTTTTGTTTGTTTGTTAAGAAATGTCTGTCACTCGTGGCTAGTGCATTTTCACCATTGGCTGAGAGGTCGCAACCCAGAGGCATCTAAGCCGTCAAAATCACCCGAGGATCGCACCCAACTTGGATCACACCAACCCTAACATGGATGGATTTTTGGTTGCCTCCTCCCAACTAGCTCACCCCTAAGGGGTTTGAATTCGGGCTGCCTTGCTAACGATACCCACTCCTTAACCAAACGAACTAACGAGATTTGACAATATTTTAAATTACTTAAAAATATCTCATATCAATATTAATTTTTTACATTATTATTTGATATATTTAGAAAATTTAAATTTAAATTTATTCTATTAAATTGTTAAACAAGATGTAAGAATAGTTTTCACACTAAAATTTGATGTATGACCAAGTGATTGCTATATTTCCTAGCTCGATAGGGACTAAAAACAAACCAACATTATATAAAAAAAATTGTTAAATTTATTTATTAAAATTTAATAAATTTGAAAAAAAAATCAAATATATAAATATAAGTTGTGAAATTTAAAAGTATATAAAACAAAATTTTTAATTTAGTATTCAAATTGGGCATCTAATAAATAACATTTTAAATTTTAAATATGGCTAATAGTTTAAATGAATGGAAGAATGCAATCCATTTTTTAATAATAGTTTAAATGAATGGAAGGAATCATTTGCGTAAGGGAATGAAGGAAATTATAAAATTTGTAATTGGCTATGCTTAGATCTCAGAGAAATGACAATTTTATTGATAAGACCTTCACAATTGTAGCGGATATCTTATTGCGAATAATCTCGATGGCTTCGGGGAAAAAGAAGCATTTACCTATTACATAGATGGTGTGATTTGATATTTTTGTCGTTCTTAGTTTTTTGGGAAATAAAAGGTATTCGGGAATAAAAATTGGGTAAAATAAAACTTACGCTCAGTGCAATTCATTCTTCAATATCGAGATGCATGTCAAACTCATTATGATCGAATTTTGAGAAATTTCAAGGGAATTGGAAATGTAAGTACCGTGTCATCAATTCCTAAAATTAATAAGCATATCTATACAAGCTTTAGAATTTTCAGTTTTAATATTGATAGTGCCAAAAATATTATGTTAAAATGGGTTACAATTTATGTATGATATGATAGCATTTATTATTGTTAATAAAATAGTTAATAAAAGAGTAGTATGGTAAGCTTAGGTATAATCATATATTTACATGCTATTTTGGAATTTGTAAAGTAATTAGTATATGTATATTTTTTTTACTATGTGGTAATTTTAGAAAAATTTTAAATAAAATATTAAAAAAAAAATCTAATTGTTACCTCTAACTGAGACTATTTTGTCAAATCAAATTTTGTACTCAATTAAAAAGTAGTATTTTATAATTTTTTTTGTTCGATTGCTCGTCATTCGAGGTCGATAGTAATGAACCATTGGTTAAGAACCACAACCTAGGGGCATCTAAGTTGTCAAAGTCACCTGGCCTGGGCCACACCAACCCTTAACATGGCTGGATTTTTTGGTGTCTCTTCACAACTAGGTCACCTCCAAGGGGAATTGAACTTGGGTCGCCCTACTGACGAGACCCAAACCTTAACCGAATGAGCTAGCGAGAATTGACATAGTATTTTCTAATTTAAAAAAATGAAAACAAAATTGATTATATAAAAAAAATAAAAAATTATTTTTAACAAAACATTAGAAAGTAGGTATTAAATTGATAAAATTAATAAAAAGTCAACTTAGTTTTGACAATTGATCGATTACTATAATCCCTACATTGGCAGTGACTAATAATAGGGTTCTTCTGACGTTGCCATCGGCTTATGAAAGAGGAAGAATCTTGGCCAAATTCATTCTATAAAAAGCTTGGAATCAAATTATTACATGAAACACAACAAATATAGATACCTTATAAAGCTGAACTATATCTCCTTTGATGAGGGAGGAAGTGTTTGTGTAACTTTATTGGTAGCCAATGATACTCAATAAATGGAGAAGGTACAACTTGCAACTATAGATATGATTTGGGTAAGGTTTGGAAGCCACGACCTAAGATCTCCACATTCTTCTCCCAACTAGCATGGAAGGCAATCTCACTTGGGATAACAAATAGTGTTTTATGGGCCCTTTACAATGTTCCATGTGATGCCATAATCGTCTCTTTTTTTTTCATCTCTTATGCTTAATATATATGCATGTGAGTACTAGTAGGAACAAGGATATCAATTTTGACCCATCACAAGGTTCTTGCACGTCAAAAAGAATTTCAGCTCAAAATTTTGGGTGAGATTGTGTACCCTTGTTTTGAGGTTTGTGACACAGATTATTTGGCTCGAATAAAATAAGAATATTTTCAATGGTGGAGTGAACCCAATTCTTTAGCTAAGGAAAAATTCTTTGAAATGTTGAGACTTTCCAAAGATTTGTTGGGCATCTAGGAGGACCAATCAAAGATATCTTTTGAGGGAATTGATGTACACAATTTCTTATGTGCACATTGTTGTCCATCTAAATTTTTACTATCCCATAGGGCATGGGTACTTCCTAATTATCTTTTTGTTATGTTGAATTTTGATGGTGCTTCAAAATGCAATCTAGAGTGTTGTGTGTTTGGGAGGTATCTAAGGGACGTTACTAGACACTTGATAGCTTACCATGTCTAGAATATAAAAATCGTTGTTAATAAAAAAAATAGTGATTATGGTTCTTTAGAAAATCCTTTGAGATTGCCCACAACACGAGCTTCAAATTCTTGATCATCGAAGGGGACTCAAGTTATCATAGAAAAAGTTTGAAAGGATAGCATGAATCGAGAAATGAGGGATATGGAAACACATTGGTCATTAAGAATTCCTTCATAGGATGTCCTCAATCGGCTGAATGTTTTTATATGCTTTTGGCGATATCATATAAAAAGGGCGGGGAATATGGTGGGAGATGCTATAGAGAGTAAATGGGGCTACTCTTCGTTGGGGTTCTCAAGACATATGACACTAGGATATAAACTCTAGCCTTTGGCATAAATATTTCTTAATCATAGTCCTCTTTAATTTAGAGCAAACTAATATCTATGGTAGTTTATGGGCATCACGACATAACAACCATTGAAAAATCTCAAACATTGATATCCTAAACAACTTTGGGAAAAACACAAGGCAATATTGGACTATAATGTATTTGTCACCATGTTTCATTAGTACCTATCACACGAATACATTCTAAACATTATTTCACAACACCAATTATCTTCTTCAACAAATGAAAGAATTAGTTCAAACTTCTGATTGCAAGCTTCAAGAGCCCAATCACTCTCTAGTTTATTTCACTAAGATATAGTTTATATAACAATTTAGAGGGAAATGTTAATGCATAGGTTGGAGAATTGGAAATCTAGAGTGGGAATTGGGTTCATTTTACTAATCTTCTTATAATGCCAACAACTTTACAATTGATTGTGTATAGTTTTCTTCATCAACAATCATGGTAGTTTAGTTTTTAAGCTTACACGCGTCAAATGAAGAGTTAGTATACCCAAGAGCATCTCGATGGCCCTTCAACTAGGGGTCTCATCTATAGCTTACATGATTCTCATCCTTGTTAATGCTTAATTGGATTATCATTTGAACAATTTTTTTTTATATATACAATTTTTATCTCTCTACATGTAGAGCCTTAAAACTATATGTAAGAAGCATGTCAATAGATAGTAGTATTCTTGGATCAATATAGATCCGTCTTAAACCTTGATCTACCAAGCATCCAGAGGGATCCAATTTCTTTTGGTGTAATATTTTTTAATCTTAATTTTTTTACACCTCTAGAAAAAATTTACAGCTCCAGAAATTTGATTCCTCTGGCTGAGCTATGGGTTTAAGATGATTTTTTATTTTATAAGAAAACATTGATTTTTTAAAACTTTTTTATTTGGTTTTAAAATTTAATTTTGTGTTGACATGGGTTTTTTAAATTACTTCTTTATTTGGTTTTAATTTTTTTTTATGAATTTTTTTATTACTTTTTTATTTTTGGTAACACAATGCCACTTTACATGACAACATCTCCCTTATACTGGGTTGTAGAGAACCTCATTCCTCTTGGTACAATAAATGGACAAATTTTATTATTTATATTTTAGAACAAACAAACAAAATAATATATAAATATATCAATAAACAAACAATGAAATAATAAAAGAAAATTAATTAAACAAATATTAAACAAATATTAAACAAATTTGATATGTAATTAATTGAAAAGATAGAGATGTCCATTTCCATTGAAAAGACACATAAGACCATACTTAAATGGTCTATCAAATTCTAATGGAATCTTATCTCAATTTATATTCAATATTATTCTTTCTTTCCAAATGGAGTTATTTTCTATTTGTTGAAAATATCTGGATACAAATATTACTTTGGTATTATAGTGAATTTGATTCCTACTTGTAACCAAAATTGTCAAGGTTTCCTTGAATTTAGGTCTTTGACTTCATAGTGGGTTTTAGCTATTCATAATCAGAGTTTCTTTGGTAAAAATTGACCTTGGCCATTCGAATTTCATAGAAGAAGTATTCATTCCACTCCAAATATGAAAAAGAGACCAAGAAGTAAGAAAAAAAAAAGTTAAAGAATAGAATTCACTAAACCACACATGGTTTTATGAAATAGTCCATGGTTTTACTTATTATATTTAAATTATAAAATAATTTTATAATTATGCTTTGAGGACAAAACATCGTGAACATAAATGAAATGCAATAAACAAAATAATATATAAATATATCAATAAATAAACAATGAAATAATAAAAGAAAATTAGTTAAACAAATATTAAATAAATATGATATCTAAAATGATAGATGTACTTTTCCATTGAAAATACACCTAAGACCATATTTAAATGGTCTATCAAATTGTAATGTAATCATATTTCAATTTATATTTAATATTATTAATTATTTCTAAATTGAGTTATTTTGAGAATATTAGGATACAAATATTATATATTGGATTTAATTATTTCTAAATTTAGTTATTTTCTATTAGTTGAGAATATTAAGATACAAATATTATATATTGGATTTGAGTTCAAATAATTTGTGTTGTATATTTTTTTATGGATTATAAAAATTCTATTTTTATTTATGAAAAAGATTTCTTTATATTGCTTTAAGATGAATGTTTTTTTTACTATTTTGTTCATAAGTTCATTTAAAAGTTTGGTTTAATTCTCATTCAAGAAAGTTAATGCCTAGTTCATATGTGGTAACAAAAAATGAATTTTGTTAAAAAAAAATAGCAAATGATTTCTCTTAAATTGCACCACATTATCAAAAGAGTTAAAGAAAAAGATTTATAATTGTTGCAAATTAATGGGTGATTTCCACTTGTTCATAGGATTTTGTGGTTGATATTCATGATTCCTTTTTTCTAGATAAATGCTAATTATTATTTTTAAATAATCCATGAAATTCAAGGTGTTAGGATAAAGGATTTATAATTGTTGTTAATTAATGGGTGTTTTCCTCTTGTTCATAGGATTGTGTGGTTGAAATTCAAGGTGTTAGGATAAAGGATTTATAATTGTTGCTAATTAATGGGTGTTTTCCTCTTGTTCATAGGATTGTGTGGTTAATAGTGAGACAAATGTTAATTATTATTTTTTAAATAATCTATAAAATTCAAGGTTTTAGGATGTACATTAAAGGCGGCTATGATTTGATTTTGGGAAACTTTGTGATTTTACAACTCTACTCGAGTCAACATTCTATATAGTTGGTGAAATATCTTACGAGAATCCAATTTGGCTTCTTGATTGAATTCTATAAGTGGAGCTTTTAAGTACCACATGGTTCGACCATTATGAAGAAGATAGATGATATGTTTTATAACATACATTAATTGTTGTTAATGAATAAATTAATTTATAAATATCTCACTCAAATCAAGCTTAAAATCTTACATCTTAACGAACTTTAAAAAATAACAAGAAGATAGATGAGATTTTTTATAACATACATTAATTGTTGATAATGAACATTATTAATTTAGAAATATCTCACTCAAATCAAGATTAAAATATTACATCTTAATGAACTTTAAAAAATACCAATTCAATAACAGAGCTAGCCCTGAAAATCTAAAATTTAATTCAGTGACATTTCCTATAATGAAGGTGTCTTTTTAATTTAAAAAAATGATGTATGAATATCAGTCAAGTTTTTCTAAGTATTTTCCATATGTTTTAACTCTTTTGGATAATATGAGGGATGGTTTTTCAAAACACACTTTAAGCAGTTGGATTGGTTCAAATATGTGGCTTAGATGTTATAGACTATTCTTGTAACATAATCTAAAATTGACAATATGTCTTGTACCATTGCTTAGTCTGGGTGTCATGCTAATTATTTTAGTATAAAAGCATTTCCTTTTAATTGATTTTTGACCAAATTAGGTTAGGAAACTACTAAACACCATGAATGTTTGACACAATAAGAACTCACGAACTAGACAAGATGGCAATAGTCGTTGAGCAAATTGCAAAGCCAAAAATATCTAATGAAAGAAGACAATGAGTAAGTGCCAACCCAAAAGTAATGGTTAAGGATGGTTAAATATCTCCCAAAAGAAGTGAACACTCAAAATGGTAGGGCTTAAGATTATTTTGAACTATAAAATTTTATTGATAAAAATTCAACATGCGATGAATTTTGTTGCAAACTCTAGGCAATCCCATGCATTTTAGCTCAAGAACCAACTCTTTAATGGAAATGAGTAGTTAAAAGGCTTCAAATCCCTTAAACTAAAAAGCAATATTAGTAATTCCCATGGTGCCCAACCATTTTCACTTAGAGATAAAGGTTATGTAGTTGTTAGGGTTTGTATTTTAATTCAATTAGATTAGGATTGTTTAATGAAAGAATAACTAGCACAACAAGATACACAAGACAAAGATTTTCCTTGGTGAAACCATAAAGGAGTAAACCCCACAAACATCCTCCTAATACTTTTGTCACTAATACAATATCACAATATGGAAAAACCCAAGAATAATAAGTATTTTGCAACTCTCTCTCTTTCTCCTCTAGAGAACTTGTCCTCTCTCTCTTACTCATGTGAATTGAGTGAGTGAGTGTGTGTCTAAATGAGGGAGGATGCCTCCCTATTTATACCCTTCAAGTGACATGACCTAAAACCTAACTGGGCTGACCTCTTGACCTAGCAGGGTCGACTTCTCCTAGTGAGACTCAAAAATACATTTTACTTTATTTATCTTGGGGACTAATTCCTTGACTTACAACAAAGGTTTTACCTCAATGACTACACATAATAATGACATCTCGAATGGAGGAAAACCATCTTCAATGGGGTTACAATAAAATACAATAATGATACAACATAATATATTCCAAAGTTACATTTACAACAACACTCCCTCTTAACTAGGAAGGTATTCTCTCGCCACAATCATCAACACTTTTGGACATGTTATCATCGTTGGATCATTGCTGTCGCTGCTTCTGTAGTCCTCATCTTGTCGATCATTGATTAGTGTCATCTTTCGAATCTATCCATCATAAGAAGTTTCTATAGAGCCAACCCTATTTCATGTTGGGTGCAGGCCTATCCTGCATATAAGTCTTCATCATATCCAAGAGAAAGTCATCATGTAGGTGCAATCTAGGACCATAAATTACATTTCCATAACAATCACCTGCGTCTCCTACCGTCATGGTATCATATCCAGATCATCTCATCACCACATAGAGAGCATCCAGGATGCACACCTCATGTCCAATAAACCACCTGCGTTCTACTAGCATAGGAGCATCACCAGGAGCACCCTAGGTGCATTACTTGAGTCTTCCACCATGCGAGAATCGCCTAAGAGCACCCAAGGTGAATTACATCTCTCAACGATCATCCCGTGTCTACTAGCATGGGAGCATGCCAGGAGGACCCGAGGTGCATTATGTCCCAAGGACCACCTGTGTCTTCCACCATGCAAGAATTTCCTAAGCGCACACCAAGTGACTTGTGATCTGTGGAATTCTCCTCATCTTTGGCATGGGAGCATGCTAGGAGCACCCTGGGTGGATTACGTCCAAAGGACCACCTGCATATTCTACCATGCGAGAACTCGCTCTAGTGCATATGTGTCTTTTGGTCATTCATTATCTCCAACATAGGAGCACGCTAGGAGCACCACAGGTGCATTACGTCCCAAGGAACACCTACGTCTTCCACCATGAGAGAACTCGTCACCCCCTCTTTCTAGGGACCTCGATCTAGATGATAGGAAGCTTCTCTTTAAAGTACTCAGACTTCAGTATGGATAATGACTTATTCAACACGACAGTTATCTACTCTTCTGTCGCTACATACTAGAGCTTCACTACTCTATGCACCATATCCTGGATATAGTGATACTTGATATCAATATGCTTCGAATTGTCATGGAACACTAGGTTCTCTGAAAATTTCACGTAATTCTGATTGTCACAAAATATACAAGTCACCTTTAAGTCAAGATCAAACAAATAAGACAATAGCTTCTGAATCCATACTGCCTCACAACTAACTGCACAGGATGTGACATAATCTGCTTCATCTGTACTCAACGCCATGCATGACTACTTCCTACTAAACCAAGAGATCATACCGAATTCCAAAATGAACCAGCATCCCAAAGTGCTCTTCTTGCCAATGGCACTACGTTCCCAATCTAAATCAACATAAATGTGCATGTTAATATTCTGATTCAATTCATACTTGATTATGTCTTGGATCCGTTAGGAATTGGATCAGGGTGTTCACAACAAAGCATATGTCTGGCCTCATGTTCGTCAGGTACATCAATGAACTAATCATATGTTGATACATCATGGAATCGAGTAACTTTGATGAAGAATCACACAATAGCTTCAAGTTCGATGCCATAGGTGCGGCCATTGCTTTGTAGTCCAACATTCTAAATCTCTTCAAAATATCCACAACATACTTTCCTTGAAGAAGTAAAAACCCATCCGTACTCTACCGCACATCCATGCCTAAGAAGTAATGCATCATTCCTAAGTCCTTCGTTTCAAAGTCAGCGGCAAACCTCCTCTTTTCGTATACAATGAGCTCATCCTCACCTGCTAGAAACAGGCTAGGAGTATCATCGGTATTTTGCCTTCAACCTTAAAGGAAAGGTTGGAATATTCTTTTACTCTTCATAAATCCTAAGTTCATCAGGAAATTATCCATCTCATCGTACCATGTCCTAGGTGCCTGCTTCAATCCGTACAAGGATTTCTTTAACTTGCACACATGAGTCTGTCTATCATGCATCTCAAATCCTAGTGGCTGCTCCACATAAACTTCCTCTTCAACTGCACCATTCAAGAATGTTGTCTTGACATCCATCTGTTGGACCTTCCATTTCATTGCTGCAACCAATGTCAGTATAGATATGATGGAATTTTATATTGCTATGGGTGCAAATGTCTCCTCGTAGTCTCTGTCTTCTTTCTGGGAGAAGCCATGTGCCACAAATATTGCCTTGTTTTTTTCAATGCTACCATCTGCAGCATGCTTGATCTTGTAGATCCACTTCGAAGTCACAAATTACTTCCCTTCTGGTCTCAGAACTATCTCCCAGACATCGTTCTAGTATTCCTCAATTATAGCATCCTTCCATTATTTCTTTTATGTTGCTTCTTCATAATTGTAAGGTTCTTTATCAATAATGTCACATAGTAGGGCCACATAGTTGGTGTATGGTCTAGGTCTCTGGCTTTCTCTATGCATCCCATCTGGAGCACCATACTTCTATCCATCTTGTATTAGTTCTCGTGCCCATGCTGGTATTATTTTTTGGGAGTTATTCTCGCGAAGTGGTTCTGTCATGTCGTGGTCTTCATTTCCTTTTGAAGTTACTTCTTCCATTGTAGTGTTTCTGAATCTGGTTGCTTCAGGTTCTTCTTCAATAGGTATCTTTCTTGATTTGAGGTATGTTGAGTCTTCGTCAAATGTTATGTATTTGTTGATGTTGATATTCTTATATCCTGGGAAATATATTTGGTAGGCCTTTGAAATGTCGATGTATCCTACAAATTTCCCTTCCTTCCTGAAAGATCTAGTTTGGTCCTCTTTTCCTTTGAGATGTGTATGTACATTGGGCAACCAAATACAATGAAATGGTTGTCTTCTGGTTTCTCACTTGAGAAAGCCTCTTCTGGAGTCTTGCTGCCTAATACTCGGTGAGGTGTACGGTTTTGTACATACATAACTTTCCTTGTTGCTTCTACCCATAAGTGCATCAAAAGATATTGGTTATGTATCATTGTTTTTGCTACTTCAATTATTGTTCTATTCTTTCATTCTGCAACGCCATTCTGTTGAGGAATGTAGGGAGTGCTCAACTCCCTCTTAATCCAAATTTTTTTGCAAAGATCCTTGAATTATTCTGAGGTGAATTCTCTGCCATTATCTGATCATAGGGTCTTGATCTTCCTCTCAGTGTGATTTTCAACCAAGGCTTTGAATTCCTTGAGCTTGTTGAATACCTCATCTTTACTTTTCAAGAAATAGTTCCAAGTCTTATGGGAGAAGCCATATATAAATGAAACATATATACATACCCTCTTAGTGAGCTAGAAGACATGGGACCTCATAAATCTAAGTGGATTATCTCCAATATCCCTTTTTCTTTGCTTTCATTGTTGGGGTAACGCCTTCTTTACATTCTTTCCTTGCGCACATCCCTTGCATACGCTTTCATGTTTTGTCTGGATTTATGGAAGTCCTAAAAGCGCTTTGCTTGCAATAGGTAGTGCTCTACATTTCACCTGTGCAAGCCTTCTATGCCATTGTTCACTTGGTTCTACGAAGTCATGAACCAATGCTTGTTCAAGTTGTCCCTTCAACTTGTACAAGCCTCCCTCTTGCTCTCCAATTATTGTTTCATCATATGTTGTCTTTCCTTTTGTCCACATTAGGACTTGGCCATCAATAAATGCAACCCTTATTCCTTTTGCATCTAGTGCGTAGATGGAGATAAGATTATTCTTCAATCTCGAAACATATAGAACACATTTCATCTTCAGGGATTTGTCGAAGTCTAGTTTGTAGGAAGCTTCTCAACTTCCTTTTATGGGGTATTTATAGTCATCCCCAAGTTTCATCTTGTGAGGTGACTCATGCTAAGATAGATTGACGAATGATTCTTTTTATCCCATCATGTGCTTGGACGCACCACTATATACAAGACAATCATTGATTCAATGTGTGATAGTTCCAATGAGTGTTGAGATTAAGACATATTATTCATCACTTGAAGAATCAACTCTTTCTTCTCTGATTCTTTTCTTTGTTGGTTCATCATCTTCAACTGTGTGAGCATGGTGTCTTTTCTTATTGGACTTCTTGTTGGAGGAGCCTTTGTTTCTGGGACAATATTTGGAGTAGTGTCCCTTCTCATCAGTTGCTCCCATATTCTCTTCTATTGTTATGAACCAAACTTCTTCTTGGGCGCATTCTTCCCAAAAATAATGCACCCAAGAAGAAGCTTGGGAGTCCATTCAAGGTAGTCATAACAATCTCTCCTTCTTCTACCTTCTCTTCAGTTGCTTTGAGTTGTTCCTTGATTTGGGAAACCCTTGTGAAGTATGATTGTGTGGTCTCTGAATTTTGTATCTTCACATTCTTGAGTTGGTTCCATGATGCCATCTTCTAATTATAGCTTCATCAAAGCATCAAACACTTCCTTGGGTGTCTTTAAGGATGACAAATGAGGGATAAGATGATCCTTAATAGAAGTTGCAATAATTATCTTAGCCTTGACCAAGTTCTTCTTGTGGATAACCTTAGCTTCATCTCCCTGTGGAGTTGGATCACTGATATACTTGTCCAAGTAATTTTCTTCAAGGATCAGGGAGATCCTATACTTCCATGCTCGAAATTTGTCAACTCCCCCAAGCTTATCATCAACATGGGTGTTGTGAGTCATTTCGAAAATGAGAACCTCAAATGGAAATAATAGAGATATGGATCTTACCAATTTGAGATGCCCAACCTAGTTTTATAGTTGGTTGACCTAGGGTTCCATAGAGAAACCCTATTTTTCTGAACAGAATCTTAAAATTTTGTCTAGACATAAAGGTGTGCCTCCTTGATGCGATTTGTTAAGTGAGGTCCTTTGCCAGATTCACTGGAGGGAAACTCCAAAAAATCGATGCCCTAGTTTCTCTCGACACTAGTTTCTTGGTGAAAAATGAAACTTCTTCAAATTTGATTATGATTCCTCCAAATGATGCACCCTCCTAGGGTGAGTTATCCTAGCCCTCTTTTTTCGATGATCTATGGAGATAAGACCTTGAACTAGGAAGCCCTAGTTTCCCACTGCTACATAATTCCTTCTTTCAGAGTGGTTCTAATACCATGTTAGAGTTTGTACTTAAATTCAATTAGATTAGGATCTTTAACTGAAAGACTAACAAGCACAACAAGTTACACAAGACACAAATATTTTCCTCGGGTAAACCATGAAAGAGAAAACCCTGCAAACTTCCTCCGAATAGTTTCGTCCCTAATACAATATCACAAGATGGAAAAACCCAAGAATAAGAAGTCTTATGCAACTCTCTTTCTTTCTCCTCTAGATAACTTATAAGTGGCATGACCTAAAACCTAACTGGGTTGACCTCTCAGAAATAGCACGATTGACTTCACCTAAGGAGACTTAAAAATACATTTTACTTTATTTATCCTGGGGACTAATGCCGCGAATTACAACATAGGTTTTACCTCAATAACCAAACATCATAATAATGGCATCCTGAACAGAGGAAAAACATCTCCAACGAGGGTACAATAATATACAACAGAATATATTCTGAAGTTACATTTACAACAACAATAGAAATGGAGATAATAATGTTGATATACTCAACAACTTAGTGAGTCATTTTAAGACATTCTTAAACACACCTTAAATACACATAATTACAAAGAATCACTTTTGGCAAATTGAAAGGACTAGAGTAGCCCTGCTATGATAAATAGTTTCACATAAACACAATGACTACAAGTTTGACCCTTAAATATGTCCTCAAATACACCATAATACACATACCTTCAAAGATTCCCTTTTTCCAAATTTAGAATGACCATAGTAACCCTACTATGATGGGTAGTTTGACACAAACATAATTAAGACAAGGTTGACTCCCTACTGTAAATCACTAGGAAGGCTAATAGATAATAAGGAATCGATTTTTCCATATGCCATATGAAATAAATTGAGAGATTAAGTGGTGATTCTTGAATCACAACGTTGGATAGAAAGTGTCAAAATATGCCAAAGAGTTTGATTTGTATATCAAGTTGAGAGTACCTAGTGATCATGATAAAGTTGTATTGAAGCATAATTAAACACACCTTGTCTAGAAAGAATTCATATACAACAATGTTCAAATGATATAAGATCATATAGAAATGTGATTGCCATCATATTCAAGAATAGTTTAGAAAATAACACTAATTGGAGTAGGGCTCATAAAACATTTTCAACATTGAAGCATAAATATGTATTGAGAACTAAATCAACTAATAACTCAAGCATTTGATGAAGTCAACCAACCTTGACAAGTCAATAAAATTTCTTTTCAACAAATCAAAGAATAATGCATTGAAGTGTTAAGGTTATACGAGGGTAGGCCATGATAAAGATTTTTTTTGGCAAATACATCTAGAGAAAAAATTAGAAAATCCCATACATGAGTATGTAGTGGAGCTACCTAATACATCCTTCGTGACAAAGAAGTGGTTGACTAAACCACTAGTTTAACCAAGGGAACAATTGATCGGAGTGAGAATCCAAGTGAAGAAAACATCAACATTGATAATAATTACCTATGGAAGCTAGAAGAATCTTACAACATTAGCATAAGTTAAGTTATCTGGACTAGAGAGAACAATGCATGGTAATTCTTATTCTCTGGGACAAATGAATAAATATATCAGAGTGTCCTTTACCAACCAATGTAGAGTTTAATTCTCAATCACACTTAAGTGTGCAAATGGAGTTGAGGTGAGATTGTGCAACCCAATTTTTTTTTCAATTCATGGTAAAAAACTAATGTTTGTGTAATTGAGATGGGAGTCACAAGTGAAGAACAAATCTATATAAGTTCATAAAATAAGGTAGAGTTTTATGGAACCACTAAATATATTTATGAGTTCGTAATTTTTGAATCTGCTCTTTTGCAATTTTTAAAACCCATTCAATATTGTAAACAATGCATAATCTTTGTCTCCATTGAAGTGGCACAATGTCACATATTTATTTATGATATTGTTTATGTGTTGTACGGTTAATTATAGAAATTCATACCTATTTTCATGATGAGGGAGTTGCTTACTATTCTAAGGATTGACTCATTAAATCGAGTTAAGAAGTCACATTAGAGTAGACTTTAGTCAAGTTGATGTTGATGTTGAATCATTTAATTGAGTTAGAATTTATAAGTGTTTGTTTTGGAACTATCAACACTTAGTATAATTTTCAAATTACAAACTTCATTAAGAATGAATTAGGTGTTGAATCGATGCTAATATAGGTTGGAGCATGTTTCCTCCTTTTGAGGATGATGGCCCTCCATGATCTTATTGAGTCCCGAAGTCAAGATGAAGTTAACTTGCATGTCAAAGTTGATTTAATTATACTAGTTTTGACTTAAAGACAAACCAAAACTCTTCATTTCTATTTTTTCATTTTGATAAATAAAGAGAATAACATTATTATTATTTTCCAATTAAAGATGTACACAACACAAATTTGGGTGATCCTTTGAATTTGATTAGAGCTTCCTAGATATCTAAGGCGTCAACAAAAAAAATCCATATTATAAAAAATACACTAAGCTTGCCCAATCTTAAAGTGTTTGCACTGAATTTGGTTAGAGCTTCCTAGATATCTAATCAGTCAACAAAAAAAATCGATATTATAAATAATACAATAAGCCTACCCAATCTTAGAGTATTTACAAATTGAAACTTATTGGTAACCATTTGTAATATATTATACAAGATCATCATTAGTATAAGATAAATAGTCACCATCATTACTCTCACTAGTTACAAAATGCATCAATATGATAATGAAGAAAAATAGATAAGGCTATATTTCCATGACATACAAATTGACCGTATCATACACATGCTTCTACCAAAATTTGGTGGAGATAAGGGCCCTTCCATGATCATGGATGATTTTCATTGAAAGATGGGTGAAGTGGGGATTTTAGTATGCCACTCTGTTTAGCTGCATATGCACCTAAAGTTTATGAATGTCTGCTAAATTCTTCGCATGTTGTTGTGAAAGATGGCTATTACAACTTCATAGATTAATTTCAGATTTATTGCTAGAATTAAAAGGAATCTAGTTCAACTTTTCCATGCCACCTTTCACGAGACGCTATTGGTGAATGATTGTATATAAAATGTTGTCATGAGTAATATCAACCTTGTCATGAAAATTATGTACAATTTTCCATGGACAACTTTGGGGTGAATGCAAATGTTTTTGGAATAATAATCTCAGATGCTTGAGAAGTTTCGAAAGGAAGAGGTTGCAAGCATTAATTGTGTTGTCTACTTTAGTGTTGCTCTAGATTTGGGACCTCTTGTTAAATGTGTTGCAATGAATGATGATTCAATTGGATTAGAACTTCAAGAAGAGGACGAAGTTTAAGGTGATTATATTGTTGTTCATGAGTTGTGAGTATTCCATATGAATAATAAATTATTTAAGATGAATGAGCAAGGTAGTGATTTTATCTCCATAAATTTTGAGCACACTTTTTAATGATGCGTTACCACGATTAAGATAATAAAATCAATCTGAAACAAGTCCAAGGGGTTAATTCAATGGGTTGTTGCCAATGTTGATGGGTATTTGGCTAGTTATGTGTTGACAAATGCTTGGTTTGAATCCCTTAAATGAGGCACACTAGTTTAATCCAATGAATTTACTTAAATGCCAT
>LPNX010906852.1:149644-211112 GCA_001517045.1 Pseudotsuga menziesii | reverse complement strand
TGAATTGCGAGAAGATAAAATATGTGTGATAGATTTTCTCAAGAAATTTGAAAGTGAAATTTATAAGTACACCAAGCATTCACATAGAGCACGATGGAAAGACATTCAATTCAAACATTCCCGTGAAATTTTTTTAACTGGAACAATTTTGTCTGTAGTTGATTTTGTAGAAAACTACACATTTGCTGCACAAAAAGAGATTCAAAGTGAATACTATCATTCTGACCAAGTTTCAATATTTGTCCATGTTCTATATAGACATTCTCAACAAGATGTTGATGGCATTGAAAGCATTTGTGATAATCGAGATGTGATTAAAGAATATCACTTTTATATTAGCGATGATCGTACACATGATACACATTTTGTTCAACATTGTATTGAAAAAAAATTCTACGATTCACTAAAAAGTTGTAAAGTTCAATTCAATGAACATTGGATATGGTCGGATGGATGTGCGGGACAATTTAAATCTTCACAATCATTTTTTTTGGTTATGTCGACTTCATAAAGCAACGAACATTAAACATTGATGGAATTTCTTTGAAACTGGACATGGAAAAGGTGAACATTATGGTGCAGGAGCATGCGTAAAGAGAGCACTTCGAAGATGGAAAATGAACTATTCATCTAGACAATTTCATTCAGCTGCAGAGGTTGTCCAATGGTGTAAATCAAATATAAGCCATGATTGTAGTCAACAACCGAAAGATGTGCGCATGTATGTACATTATTTTTTTAATTTATATTAATTGTCAATTTTAAAAAATGTATGTACTAACAT
This sequence comes from Pseudotsuga menziesii, assembly GCA_001517045.1. NCBI lineage: Eukaryota > Viridiplantae > Streptophyta > Pinopsida > Pinales > Pinaceae > Pseudotsuga > Pseudotsuga menziesii. The sequence goes on along the minus strand of LPNX010906852.1, from coordinate 210,328 downwards.
TGAAGTATTTGCATACTAACATTAAAAGTTGTCATTTTGTAATGAATATAAAATAAATTATTAAAATAGATTAGTTAATTATATGAAAGGGTGTAACCCTTCACGCTCCAGCCTATAAAAGGCGAGCTTATTGTACATTTTATCATCATCTAATATATTATTTACTATTCATATTCATTATTACAATGATAGTTGGATTCGACTAACGGACAACCGGATTCGGTTGCTCCATTTGATATAAGAGCTCGAATTCGGCTCCTTCGACCTGAGCTCGGATTCGGCTCCTCAACACTAAGCTCGGATTCGGATTCTCCCACTTGAGCTCAGTTTTGGCTCATCTCACATCATCCTTCCGCTCACATCTCTCATACATCCCTGCTCAAAGAAAAAAATAAATAAATAAATAAATAGGAATAAAATAAAAAAAATAAAATTATTCTGCAGGCTTTATCTCCATGCACTGCTCCTTAGCCCCAACTGTTGCTTCTCTACGACCACCGCACTCTCCATGCTCTGCTACTGCACGCCAGCTTCCCTCATACTCATCTTCCTCCTCCCCTCACCTCCCTTCCTGCACATACTTGCCACTCTTTTCCCAATCCACCAACCACGTTTTTTACACCCTCCTCGCTCTCTCCTCATCTGCGTACTCCCCACCATTCCTGTATACTCCCTCCCTCACTACGCACCCCCATCGTTTCTTGCCCCCTCTTACATAAACTTCTCAGCTCCCACCCCCTCTTCTACGCTACCTACTAGACCCTACGTGGCCTTCCTCCTCCGCGCTCCCTATCATCCCACTGATTCTCCATTGCACCCTCCTTCTACATCCACAGCCTGCCGCGTCCTCAACTCCTCCACGTCCACGCTACTCATCCTTCCACATCACTACCTTCCCACACGCAGCCCTCGCGCAGACTTCCCTTCGCTGCCAGACTTTCCCTTCACACGCCCTGCGCTGTGATTTCCCCTCCACACCCTCCACACCATACCTGGCTACATCTCCCAATCACCACCTCTCCACCGCTACCATCCAGCTGCCCCACTTGACCTTGCCAGTACTCCAACGCAACCACCAACCACTGCTCTCCCATTCATCACCTTCCTCTTCGCTGCTCCATCGCGACCTTCTCACAACATCTCTTCAGCGCTACTCCTCCCGTGACTCTCCGTTGCTACCCCACACTGCCACATGTAGCCTCCTCAAGTTTCATTACCACAACACACGCGCCAGGCCTTCCTCTGCACACCCACGACCTCATACCCCTGACTTCTCATCCTCTGCGCGGTTAGTGCAAAAAAAACTTTACAAAACCTTAAAGCCTGCAATACAAATAAAATAAAACAAACTTTAATAAAATAAAATATTATATATAATAATAATAATATATTATTATTTTATAATATTTAATTAAAACCAAAAACTATTATTATTATATTATAATAATATTTAGTTTTTTTTTTTAAACTATATACAAAATATAATATAGTTTATAAAAAAAATATAATAATAATAATATTAATTAATTAATATATTATTATTCAATTCACCTCAAAAGGCCAAAATAGCGCCGAAATACACACCTCTGTATACAAGGTCCAAGACCATGGAGGAACTGAAAGAGAAGATCGAAAAAATGGAGAAGGACATAAAGTCCATTGTTGCTAACCAAGAAGGCTTGAAGGAAAAAATGCAAAATAATAATACATTACTAAAAAATGATCTTGTTTTGGTACTAGAAAGAAGGCTTGACGACAAACTTGACATCCTGAGCGAAAAACCAAAAAACATGGATGACAAAATGAGTACCATAATGCAAAACATAAACACCTTAACACAGAACATGAGCACCATGACACAGAACTAGAATACAATGATGGGAATGTTACAAAAACTAAGGTTTGGTACAAACCATATCAGCAGCTCAAATATGTTGGACCAGTATGTCAACAAAAATGAGAGAAACCAAGTCGATCAAGACAATAAACAAGACAAGGAGACAAACTATCTTAGGAATGAATAAAATACCAATAATATAGTTGATAAAGATGATCTCGACCAAGATCATAATGAGATTCAAGCCAGTATTGTTGATAATAAAGACGATCCATATGATGGAAATATATGTATCCTACAGTATGCCAAGGAATCCAAGTCAGACAAATCAAATATCATAGGTTCATCTTCTACCTTAACTGTTTTACCACCCTCAAGAAACCTAAATGTAACACTACCTAGTGACTTTGAGTGTGAGAAGCCTCAAGAGATGCCACTTCTCGAGATAAATCATGAAGATAATAAAAGGAAAACATTACGTGATGACATCCTAAGTATCGTGGGACAAGCGATTTCTAAAACAAAGTTTGATATGGTTAGTCACAAAAATGTTCCTCATATTCATGTCCATGGAAAACGGGACAACAATAATAAACAGAATGGAGTACAAATTCAAGTAACAAATAAAAGGAAATTGACAAACTATGGTGTAAAGAACAAGCACATACCTAATACAAGTTCTAAAACAAAAGACATAAAGGAAGTAATGGCGTTGTTTCAACACAAAACAAAAATGAAAAGACGACAACAATAATCTAAGCTTTGAGGACAAAGCTTTCTTAAAGGGAGTGGCAATGTAACGAATATAAAATAAATTATTAAAATAGATTAGTTAATTATATGAAAGGGTGTAACCCTTTACGCTCAAACCTATAAAATGTGAGCTTATTGTACATTTTATCATCATCTAATATATTATTTACTATTCATATTCATTATTACAATGATAGTTGGATTCGACTAACGGACAACCGGATTCGGTTGCTCCACATTTGTGATTTATCATTTATTGTGTAGGTTTTTTTGGCTTGTTGGGGTCCAAGATATAGATAGATCAATAACATACGAGGCTAGCACCATACATGGGACTAGAGAACTTCACTCTATTGAAACAAAATCCTTCCAAAACGTGTTTGCATTTAACAGTAGAAAGCAAACATGTTTTTTTCATATTTGCACTGAAAATGTTGAATCTACAGAAGTTTGTGAAAACATAACGAACAACTACGTAAAACATTGGAAACACACAGAGATTAATCCAAAAGGAAAAATACCACTAACAAACATAGAAGAATTAGAATCAGGAGAAATAAAAATATCATCTCATGACGATAGAATTTCAGATCTTGTTAGATAACGTAATGATGTTGTTGATTGTTCAATATTGTCCATCACCTTATGTTTATATAGTCAATTTAATTCACTTAACTCCAACGCCAATTGTAATTTGCATAGGAGATATTCTCGCTGTGATTGCACCTTTAGACAACAACAAAGACGTAAAATATTATTTGATGCGATGCACCAAAGAAAAAATCAAGTTATTGGAGGACTACAATGACAATGGATTTACATACGAAAGAGGATCCATCATTTTAAAAAGCTATTTTTTGCAGCAAGCCCGTATGACTGAAAATTATGTCTACTTTCAAGATTATGAACCTAATGTTATATGTTGTCAGTATAGTCATTTAGTATGTGCATCTCGAATAAAATTAGAACAAGTTGTATAAAAAAAAACCTTAAAAAATAAAAAATGAAAACTGTCCAAATATGACCATGAACGGATAATTAAGGATGGAATTCCATTGCGATGTTTTTAACTATATCATTTCTTGTTCTATGTTAAGATTGGCTATCATGAAGTCATTGAACTTTAAATTATTAAAATTCAGAATCAAATTGTTAATGTTTCCTTAGTAATAAAAAAATATTAGAATTCAAAATCAAGTTGCTTTAATGTTACCTTAAAAAATTGATGGATTGAGCTTAATGTTACCTTAGAAAATTGATGGATTGAACTACAATTTATTAGAATTCAAAATCAAGTGACTAATTTTACTTTACTAATAAAAAATATTCCTATCGAAACTTCTTAACATTCCTAACATTCACTCATACATTCATATATTTACGCCTATCAAAACTTCCTAACATTACTAACATTTCTTAACATTCCCCACATTGATTCCTAACATTCTCCACATTGATTCTTAACATTAGATTGCATCTAACATTCCTAACATTCCTAAAATTCTAAACTTTTCAACATTAAAAATATGTTACATATACAAACATACATAAATTTACTAATACATACATTCATATAATTGCACCTATCTAAACTTCCTAACATTCATTCTTAACATTCCTCATCCCCATTCCCACATTCACTCCTAACATTTCCCATGTTTATATAGTCAATTTAATTCACTTAACTCTTAACGTTAACATTCCTCATATTGGTTCTTAACATTCCTAACATTCCTAACATTTACATATACATGTATATAATCCAAAAAACAATATCTAAAATCAATGTAACAAATTGGATTGCTTTCATTCTTAAAGTTAACATTCCCCATATTCGTTCTTAACATTCCTAACATTCCTAACCTTTATATATATATATATATATAATCCAAAAAACAATATCTAGAATCAATGTATGTATGTATATAATCCAAAAAAACATTCATGAACATTAGAGTTCAATGTACATGTATATAATCAAAAAAATAGTCATGAACATGTAAGTTCAATGTACATGTGTATATAATAAAAAAAACATTCATGAACATGTGTATAATCATAAAATTAAGCTCTTTGATGTCTGAATCAAAGAAGTCCATCACTATCTTCCACTAAGGTCTTCTCTTGGATTCATAACAATCCGAAACATGTATAAAAACAGATTATGAATATCATAAATCATTTAAACAATTTTAAATTAAAATCAAAACATTAAAACATTAAACTAGTATATAAAAGATCAATACAATTACTAACAAAATTACCTCAAATTCTCTATCATTCAATGGAGTCTTCTCTTTGTCTCCAAAGGGTGGAGGAGACCCAAGCTACAACATGTATAAAAATAGTTTATAAACATTACAAACTATTTAAACTATTTTAAACTAAAATAAATAAAATAAAATATTAAACTTACAATTCCACCACTATCCTCCAATGGAGTCTTCCTTTTGCCTCGAAAGATTGAAGAGATCCAAGCTTCAACATATATACAAGCAATTTACAAATGTAAAAAATTATTTAAACTAATTAAACTTATATATCAGAGAACAATTTGGATAATATTACATACCTTGAAGAAAAAACATGTAAAAACATTACTACTTTTGCTTCCTCTAAATTTTATGTGTAGATCTGTAGATATGGGTCGAGGAGTGATAGGAGTCATAGATTTGATCAATCATATCTATAACTCCTAATACTCCAAGACCCATTTCTACAAATAAAGATAAATGACCCTTCTTTATATCAATGACACTGCAACCATAGATGATAAGGAGAAATCATCTCTACCACTATCGCAACGTCGATGATCAATTGAATGCGAACTATACAATAACCCTGAATCCAGAGGTGACCACGATAATCTTTGATTTTCATTTCGGACACCAACTCCCAAAAAATGTAATGACCACCTACGTTTCTGTCTCAAGGCTGCTCTATTTCCATTGAATATGACATCTACAAATTTACATAAATATCAATTTCTACATGTTAATTAATCAACTTCAAAAACCTAGCTACTATAAAAACTAAGATTTCAAAAGGACCTAGATATCCCTAATATTATCTAATAGTTCTTTAAATGATTATAGCTAATTTATTATCTAATTCCATATCAATTTCTACATATCTAATATATTATCTAATTCCATATCTAATATGTCAACTACAAATATTTTCATTATTCCATAAAATCATAAAAAACATCCCTTATACTAAGTAAACTGGTCAAAGTCATAGTTGATGAACTTTGCATTGACAAAGCTGATGAACTCTGCATGGATAGAGTTCATCAACTCTGTCCACATGGATAGGGTTAAGTTCATCACTTCATGTAAGCAGAGTTAATCAACTCTATCCATTGACAGAGTATGCATTCATGAACTTTGTTCATGGACAAATTTAATACAAATATCTTCCTTATTATACCTATGAACTTAAATTAATATTATAAAAAATTCACAATATTTTAATATAATAGTAAGTATAAATTGTAACTAATAAGCATTATACAAGTTATATGTTTCTTTTATGTTTTAGATTAAAAATGCATAAGATAAAACAGATCAGTAATCAAAAAATCTGATGTTTTATGTGTAATAATGGTTTTTTTTTATGATTTATATTAAAACTACTAAAATACGTTTTGCTAAGTAAAGTTATCAGGGAAAGAGTTGATGAAGTCTGAATGAACTATGTTTTGCTAAGTTTAATCCATTGTCTTGTCTATTTGGACAGATTTGATTTACTCTATTCACATGTGGATAGAGTTGATGAACTTTGTCCAAATGGATAGAGTTCATCAACTTTGTCCGTTTTGAGAGAGTTCTTTAACTCTGTCTATTTGGAGAGAGTTCTTCAACTCTGTCCATCTAGACAAAGTTCATGAACTGTCCATTCGAATGTTGATCAACTCTGTCCAAATGGACAGAGTGGATCAACTCCTTCCATTTTATTTAAATTATTACCTATAATTTAAGTTAAAAATATTTCATTTTAATTAAAATAGATTATGTTAAATTCTAAAAACATAGAATTTATAATTAAAATTAATAAAAACTTATCCAAATGGACTCTGTTCATTTGGACAGAGTTGATGAACTTTGTCTATTTGGACAGAGTTCATCTACTCTGTTAACATGAACAAATTTCATAGACATATAGATATTAATTAAAATTAAAATTATAAGATTTATACAATACCAAATAACATATGCAAACTTTAACTCTGCAATACTATGACGAAAAACGAATGCCATTGACTACAACAAGAGATAAATCACATATTAAAAATTTCAAATTATAGAAGCAATTTCATAAAAAATTACCTAACACAGGGGAGTACAGCAAGACCAGACCACGAACAAACCATCCAAGAAAAGACCACAAACACCACCACGATGTGTCCTCCATGAACAGACTTCCATGGCGAACAGTCCATCACGAAGCGACCTCCATGAACAGGCCTCCACGCCGACAGGAAACTAGTATGTCCACGTCGGGAGGACCGGTGACGAGGACAGGGATGACGGACAACAATAGACAAATCAGATGACGGAAGAAACACGACCAAATGAAGACAAATGATTGCAGGCAAAAACAATGAAAATTGGGCCGAAGCTTGCCTTTTATGCGAAATAATTATTTGGCCGAACAACTCTTCGGCCGAATAATTGTTCGGCCAAACAACTGTTCGACCGAATAATTATTCGGCCAAATAAGTATTAAAACGACCGTAAAAAATGTCGGATGACTATGCGTTCTGTCAAATTAAACGGTTCACTGTTAACGTTATTCGGCCGAATAAAGAATTAGTTATTCGACCGAATAATGATAATTATAATTATTCGGCCGAATAACGTTCGCTATGTTGTTTGAACACCCAATTCTCACGGAAGTGTTACCCAACTTCGCGTTTTCACCCTAAACCTAAATCAAATGCTTGGGTTGTACAATGATATACTAAGGATCTTGTATTGGAGTAAAATTCTAATGAACAATAACTATAGTGGATTATATAGATGGACTTTATTATTGTGACCAAATTAAACCTAAATCAAATACCAGGGTTATACAAGTAGGGCCAACCTGGCGAAGAAATACTCTACCTATTGGAGTTGTGGTGGTTTATATAGATGAACCTTACTCTTCCCAACAATTGTAGGATGATGTGCTCCTCTCCGAGTTGTGCAACTAATATCAGGTGGGATCTTTTGCTTTTAATATGATTGAAAAAATCATGTAGAATTTGTAGTGGGTTTTCGATAGCCCACGACCTGCACACAATTGTGATGAGATTTTATAATAAAAATAAATATTGTCAAGTTTGAGATACTATATGCTCACGCTCACCATGGAGGTTAATGGAGGTTCTTAGACCATCAATCGACCCTCCCCTCAATCGGTGGTTCATTTTCCATGCAACGTCTTCATCACAACCTGCATACACCCACGATCCAACACAGGTCAGCATATAGATAATATAAGATAAGCAAACATAAACATAATCCAATGAAGGTCAATGCTAAGGAGGAAAGTGATACCCAGTAGTGAGAGACACCATGCGATTTGCACCCTTTTTCTGGCCCTTTTTCTTGCCGACAAAAGAAAAATTAGAAACGAATGATTCTATTCCCATTTTGGCCGACACACCATGCGATTTGCACCCTTTTTCTCGTCGACAAAAGAAAAATCAGAAACAAATGATTATATTCCCATTTTGGCTGACAAATAGCCATACAAATGACAAAGAACAAAGAAAATTAAAAATTAAATCAAGAGATCCCGACCTGCCGGATTTGAACCAGCGACCTAACTACAGTCCTCCACTCTACCAACTGAGCTAAGGTCGGGATATTGAAATTGTTTGATGGAAGCAAACTATATACAGTATCGTTTGTTCAGGTGGGGTGGTTTGTCTTCTCAATTTTGGAAATTTTGTGAAAAATAATGAGCAAGTTCTTGTGTTTAGGCGATGATTAAATTTCTGAGTTTTGATTGGAAAATTCCTTGCCCATGACACTACGCCAACATGAAAAACTTTTGCCTTCCGATACATCATGCTAGTGATATTTTTTCCCAGTCATTATGTCGCACATCTTGACTCTTCACTACACATGATGTGGCATTGTTCTTAACCCATAGAGATCATGCCACATAGATCATGATGATAAATGATTATCCACCTGTGACACTCCTGAGCTTATCTCGATTGCAGATTCCCTGCATCCAACAGGAAAGGAGAAGAGTCAACAGTTGACTTTGCTCCTTGCCCGTTGGATGCAGGGAATCTGCAATCGAGATAAGGATGGCCCCTGTCACACATCAATGACATGGAATATTCATGGATTGTGATACATTGAACTTGTGGTAATTGTGCCCACAATGATGTGTCACACATTGTGATTGTTTGTCGCTTGTGATTTGTCCTTGTCACGCAACTCGCCACACATTATCGCTCACATCCACTTCTCTACCCCATAACATTTGAGATTTTTACCACCATGACACTCATGTCCCTCTCTTCATGACACATTCAAGTAGTCTAAATTTCTATTTGCACTAGGCATGGGCTTTGCATTATCACTTCTATTTATCTTGTTATGGTATTCTCTTTCCCAAAGTTCCATATTCTAGTGTTTAGCTATAATAAGATCTTATTTTATTTCAAAACCAATTGTGTTCATTACATCACTTTATAGATCCCCAAGTATAATTTTGATAGGGACATGCATATATTAAATTTCATTAACTTTGGACTGAAGTATAACAGTATATGTCTTCTGATGTGGTCAAGAGTTTATGCAAGTGGAAGAATCTGGATTCTATGAGGAGCTTCAAATCAGAATAGGAATGGGCCGCAACATATATAGATACCTTACAAAGTTGAACAATGTCTACTTTAATGAAGGAGGAAGTGCATGTGTAACTTTATTGTTAGCTAGTGCCACACTTAGTGAATGGAGAAGGCCCAACTAGGAACCATAGATTTGATTTGGGATAAGGTTTATAAACCGAGACCTAAAATATCTACTTTCATCTTCTGATTAACATGGAAAGTAATCTCACTCAGGATAACATCAATACACATTGTTTTCTGGTCCATTTGCAATTTTCCATGTGCTACCAAGGGTTGAAGACCATTCGTCATATTTTTTCCATTGCCCTTATACCTAATATATATACCATTAGGTACTAATGGGAACAAGGATATTGGTTTTGGCCCATCACAAGGTTCTTTCTCTCCTTTTCCTATGGATGAAAAGATTTTTAGCTCACAATTTGGGGTGAGACTATGTACCCTTATGTTGAGGTTTGTCACATGGATTATTTGGCTTGAACAGAATAAGAGGATTTTCAAGAGTTGAATGAACCCATTTCTTTGGCTAGGGAAAAATTATTTGAGATGTTGAGAAAACCATTCTTTCCAAAGATTGGGAACCTAAAGATTACTTTTGCATCCAGGAGGACTAGTTAAAGATATCTTTTTGGGGAATCGATGCACACAATATCTTATGTGCACATATTTCTCCATCTAAAATTGGTCATATCCCCCATGGCATGGGTGCTTCCTAATCATCCTTTTTATAATTTGAATTTTGATGGCTCTTCAAAATGCAATCTAGAGAGTCATGTGTCTAAGAGGTATCCTAAGGGATGTGACAAGACACTTGATATCTTGTTATGCCTAGAACATACAATTATTTGTTAATAACAAAGTATAGATTATGGATCTTTAGAAAATCCTTTAAGATTTCCCACAACATGGACTTCAAATTCTTGATCATTGAAGGGGACTCTAAACTTACCACATAAGAAGTTTGAAAGTCGAGCATGAATAGGGAAAAGAGAGAGATGGAAACACATTGGTGATTAAGCACTCCTTCATAGGATATCCTCTATCAACTCAATGTTTCATATGCTTTTGGCGATATCATATCAAAATGGGGGGGGGGGGGGGGATATGGTGGGAGATGCTTTTGCTAGTAAAGGGGCTACTCTTTGTTGGCGTTCTCAAGAAATATGGCAACCTGCCAAACTCTAGCTTGCATAAATATTTCACAACCTTAGTCCTCTTATTAGTTTGGAGTAAACTAATATCTATGGTAGATTATGGGCATCATGACACAACAACCATTGCAAAATCCCAAACACTGATATCCTAAACAACTTTGGGAAAAAAATGAGGCAATGTTGTACTATGAAGTATCTCGCACCATGATTCATCACTGCCTATCACACAAATACCATAAACATTATTTTGCAACACCAATTATTTCTCTTTCAACAAATGAAATAATTAGTTAAGACTTCTAGTTCTAAGCTTCCAAGGTTCAATCATTCTGCACTTTATTTCAGTAAGGTCTAGTTTATATAACAATAGGACATGTTAATGCATAGGTTGGGGAACTAGAGATTGAGAGCGGGGTGGGTATATATTTCCACTTATCTTTCTCCAATGTCAACAACTTAGTAACTAATTGTGTTTGGTTTTCTTCGTCAACAATCATGGAAGTTAGTTCTTGGTCTTACAAGAATTAAAAAAAGAGTTTATGATACTTAGGAACATCTCAATGTCTTTTCAACTAGGGGTCTCACTATTAGTGTACACAATACTCATTCATGTTAATGCTTAATTGGAACATCATTTGAACATAACTTGTGTTCTTGTGTTGTAGCATTTTTATTTCTCTACTCGTAGAGACATTCAAGTCTATATAAGAAGCATATTAACATAGTATTATTCTTCATAAATAGATAAATTTTAATATTAAGATTTTTGAAGAATATTAAGTTTGCATTCAAATAATTTGTATTATAAACTTTTCTTCCAATAATATAAATTTAATTCATAACTCCATCTCAAGCCTCATTAAATTATTTTATTTAATATGCACTTAAAGAAGTTATTGCTTAGTTAATATGGAGATTTTGTAGTTATATTTAAATATGACGTTGATATTATAATGAAATTGATATTTTCTAACCTAAATAGATAGTGTATAACTTTTGACTTTAGCGCTAGTGAAATACATGAATTTATAGAGTATTAAAGTTGTGTTACTTATGTAAATTTAAATGCTATACCGAAAGTTTACATATTATGATATAAATTCATTTTATTAGTGCTTCACAACTTCAAAAGGAAAAGTAACTTTATAGAATGTGTTTCTTCAGTAATAATAGAATAGTTTTGTATATGCTCACAGGATTCAGAAGGGATGGCTTTGGTCTCTGCGCTCCCTCGGAGGTACTGGTCGCTACTTTAACTGGTATCTCTCAACCGGTTTATATTTGTTTCGGCTCTCGGTAGATACGTTTTCTTGTTATGCTTTCTGTCTTTTTATTGTCTTCTGGGTTATTTCAGGAGTATTGTTTTGTCATGCCCATTTTCGATTGGCATTATTGTAGGGTTTTTCTTTTCTGTGATTCCTGGATATTTTGCCCGGACCTTATCATCGTCACCCTCCATGTGGTTTTTTACTTGGGTTTTATTGGAATGCTTGTTTATTGCTCTAGCCGCTCCCGGCAACTGGAGTCCCTCCTCACAATCGAGGACTAGTACCAACCAATTAAAAAGAAGTGGGAAGTTTTTTCATTTTAGTCGGTTCTGTCTCTCTGGGTGGCGACCCGTATTTTCCGAATGTGGTGGATTGGCTGTCCTTGTACAGTTAATTTGTCCTTTTATTAATGTCTGTCGGGATGTGGCATTTTTAGGGTTAGACTGTTAAGTGTGTCTTTGCTTCGTCGTCTCTCGGTCTGAACCCAAAGGGTTTGATGTGGTTATTACCCAGAGTGTAACCCCTTTTTTCTCTGATTTGGTTTCTTTGACCGGGGTTAGTCCTCCGGTTGTTTTGTTTTTTTGGATGTCCGAGCTTGGTAGTGGGCTGGTATTTGGTTTTTGGTTTATGGGTCTACCCTCGCCGTCAGCATTGGCCTTTACAACGATGTCTTGTGGCTGTTAGGGTTAGTCTTTGCTCGCAGTGCATTTCTCTGTCTGATTTCCTAAGGGCTCGTATTGAGGGTTTTACCTTGCGATTTCGCCCTCTCTCTTCGACTCGGTCTTTTTTCTAGGGTTTTTCATTTGGCTGATAGTGATATTTATTGGCTTCTCTGGCTGGGATGAGGATCGTATTGGATTTTGTTGTTTGGATTTGCGACCTCATCGGCCTCCAAAGTTTTGAGAGATTTGAATCGATTACTTTCCTCCTTTGATTCTAGTTCTTGTATCGGCGTTGTTTTTCTTTGGGATTCTTGTCGATTGTATCCATATTTGTTTGCCCCTCATTGCTCCGACTTGGTATCTGGATTGTATTTGGTATTTGGGGGTTCGACTGTCATTTTTTTTATTTGTGGATGTTCCTTTCGTTGTCGGTATGATAACTGATATTCTCATTAAGGTTTTGATTGAGGTATACTAGGCATCTGTGCTGGTATGATATCTGATCTTCTCATTAAGGTATTGATTGTGGTTTGAATCTGCTATTAATTGTGGTATATTTGGCATTTTGGATAGTATTTCGGTAAAATTTGGAGTTCGATTGTTCTTCTTTATATGTGGATTAAATCTTTCTGAGCCGATATTGATTTCTGTGGTTTTACATTAAGGTTATTTGATAAATAGCCCTTTCACTCTGTTGCTTATTTTGCCCGGGGATCGTCTGCTATTGATTGAGGTTTTGTTCTGTTGTGGACTGACTTGGCTTTCTGGATTGTACTCGGTTTATTTGGGATTAGTCTGTCCTCCTTATTATGTGGATTGTTCTTCTCTGTGCCGGTAGAGATATTTGAGGTTTTGCAGCATGGTATTTGATATATAGTCCATTATTTCTGTTGTTTATTTGCCTGGGGACCGATCTTGGATAATCTGTATTTGATTGAGGTTTAGTTCTATTTAGTGGACTGCTTTCTGGAAAGCTTTTTCCTTGATTCTGATGGTGGAGACCCATGATGGGTCTCCCGACCCAAGAATGGACCATGGTCCTGCTCGTTTTCAGAGGCGTAGAAAGGCAAAGGACTACAAAACTTTGGAAGGGAAACTTTGTTTTGTGGTCGGTCGGGATATTTATATGGACAGGGTGGAAGCCTTGAGTCATCGTGCTTTAATTGGTAGGCTAGAATATGTTTCCATGGAAAAAAAAGAATGGGTTTCATGGGCTTCTAAGTATTGGAAACCATTTCTATCCTATGTTCCAACTATCAGCTTGCCGGTTCGGGGTTGGATCGTTTTTGTCTTCTTAGAGGAATCACATGCCACTGAGGTTCTAAGCCGCTTATGGAGAGTGGGTAATGGCTCATTAGTGCTAGATCGTTGGCATGTTCACCTTGATCCTGTGAGAGAAAGAGTGAAAAAACGTCATCTGTGGGCTATTCTCCCAGGGCTTCCTTTTCCGCTCTGGAACCGATCTCTACTGGAAGGTGTTGGAAACACTATTGGTCGGTTTGTGGCGTTAGAGGATGATTTCATGAATACCTATGGTAAGAGGAAGGCGAAAATTCTGGTTGAACTTGATATCACTAAAGGCCTTCCAGCTGAAGTAGAGATTCTATGTCATGAGCGTTTGTTTATACAACGTCTGGATTTTCAAGGCATTCCCTTTAGATGCAGTGTGTGTCGGGAGACAGGCCATTTACGTCGTGACTGTCCTTCTTTTCGTCGTGGGCCTGTTAAGCGCTCTTTGACTGATTCCTTTGATAATTCCCCTTTAATTTCTCCCTCAAAGGATTATTCAACTCCGGTCCAAAATGTCCACCCTTCTGGTCAGTTGAATAATGCTATTTCTTTATTTGGGGAAGTGTCAAACCTCGATATGGACTTGATTGACTCAGTGATTAAGAGCAGAAAAGCTTCTTTGCCTTCAGACGTTTTTCCTTCCAGTATTCCTCAAAGGGAGCCCAACCTGTTGGAACCTCCTCTGACTGATTCTTTGATTCAGGAGCCTTCCCCTTCAGCCTTGGCACTTTGCCTTCCCTCAGCTTCAATTAACTCTGGAGTTACTCTTGTTGCCCCGTTAATTTTTGTTCCTTCTTCTACCCCTTCGATTGTCGTTTCCCCCGCTCCTCTATTTTCTGAGGCTGACTTCCCTCCTCTACCCACTTCTGGCCAGACTAGGCCTCAGTCTTCAGGTTCGCCTACTAATATCCCCGCAGCTTCCCCGTCATTTGTTGATCCCTCTTTGATAAAATCTTTAAGTTTTTTCCTTGATAAGACACCTCTTTCCCCTTCGGTTCTCCCTCTAGACTCAATTCGTTTTGAGAATGTTACTATTAGGCGGAAAAAAAAGTCATCAAAACCCCCTCTTGATTCATCAGATTCAGTTCAGGCTCCCTTTACGCCTCTATCTGAAAGATTAAAAGCAGCAGAGAGTTCTCTCCCTTCTCCTTCTCATCAGGTCCTTAGAGCTTTGACCCCTGATTTCTCGGTTTCCTAATGCATATCCTTTCTTTGAATGTTCGAGGCCTGGGGGGTTTGGCCAAGCAAAAAAGCCTCCGACATTTGCTGTACGCTCTCTCTCCTGATATTGTCCTTTTACAAGAAACTATGACAAGTCCTTATCCTGCATTATTTTCCTTCTCTAAACTATGCCCGGGCTGGGAGTTTTGTGCCCTTAGCTCTAATGGTCTTTCTGGAGGCATTCTTTCTGGCTGGAATCCGAAAATTATTAAATGCAAAGCCTTTCATACTGCTGTTGGTATTCTGCTTAATGCTTCGATCTGGGGATCTTCCCTCAAGCTCTCTATTTTAAACTGTTATGGTCCTTACCTCAATCGGGACTCCTTCTGGAATGCTGTGGCTTCGGGTGTTCTTCTCTCTCTTCCTAATCTTATTTTAGCTGGAGATCTTAATCTGACTTTGAATGCCTCTGAGATCTAGGGCTCCAAAGCGCATCCTGACCCTTTGGGTCCATTTTTCTCTAAACTTTTCTCTGACCATCATTTAGTGGATGTGGCTTCTCCCTGTGCTGGTCCTACCTGGAGGAATGGAAGGATGGGGGAAGATGATATTTCTAAAATATTGGATCGTTTCTTAATTTCAGATCAGCTCGTCAACTTGCTTCAAAGGTATCGAGTTTGGGCTCACAGATGTGGGATTTCTGATCATTTCCCTGTGATTCTTGAATGGACTGATCATCATAGTCATTGTGCCTTTCCCTTTAAGTTTAATCAATCTTGGTTAGACAATGAGGATTTTATTCATATGGTTCGTTCTGAATGGCCCCGTATTCTTCCAAACCCCTCTTTGGATGCTATGCAGGATCTCTTTACTAGACTTAGAACTCTAAAGGAGAAGGTTAAGTCTTGGACTAAAGTAGAAACTTTAAAGATGAAAGACCATTTTGTTGCTTTGGAAAAGGAAATAAGTTCTATCCTCCACTCATCTCCTTCAACAATTTTAAATCAAGAACAACAACAAAAATTGAATTCTCTGAAAAATGATCTTCAAAAGCTGATTGATCATGAAATTAATTCTGCCAGACTTCAAAGCAGAATTACCTGGGCTCAAAAAGGGGATGCTAATACTAAGTTTTTTCATGCTGTGGCTTCAGCCCGCAAAAATCATAATGCTATTTGGAGTCTTCAAGATGAATTGGGCAATTGGGTTTCAGATGATAAAATCCTTAAAGACCTTGGCATTCGTCATTTTAAGACCTTATTTGAAGATGATCATTTGACTAATCTGGAAGCTCAACTCAAGGTTATCCGACTCTTTCCTTCCTTTATCAGCTCTGAAAAGATAATAGCCTTTACAAGACCTGTCACAAGCTTGGAAGTTGAAAAGGCTTTAAAACTCTTTAAAAAAGATAAGGCTCCTGGCCCGGATGGATGGCCGGTTGAGTTTTATTTGACTTTCTTTGATCTTATGGGTCCACTTCTTGTCAATATGGTGGACTCTTCAGAATCACAGGCAGAGTGTCTTAGGCTCTCAACTCCACTTTCCTAACACTTATTCTGAAGGTTGATATGCCTGTCTCCTTTGCAGACTTTCGCCCCATTTCCCTATGTAACCTCTGTTATAAGATCATTTCTAAAGTTGTGGCTATGAGGTTTAATCCCTTCCTTGATGAAGCTATTTCTCCTCAACAATTTGGTTTTTAAAAAAATCGCCAAATCCTTGATCCCATAGCCATTTCTCAAGAGGTACTTCATACTGTCAATTCCAGAAAAATGTGTGCTCTTATTCTTAAATTGGACTTATCTAAAGCCTTTGACAGAGTTAATTGGACTTTCATCCGTCTCCTTCTCATTCAAATTGGGATTCCCCTTGTTGGGGTTAACTGGATTATGGGATGTGTTTCTTTAGCCAACTTTGTTGTGCTGGTTAATGGTTCTCCATCTTCCTTTTTTTCTGCCTCTCGGGGAATCAGGCAGGGGTGCCCTCTATCCCCCCTCTTATTCATTCTGGTCATAGAAGGGCTTAGTCTGTCGATTGAGGATGCTAAACGCAATGGGAAGATAAAAGGTATCAAAATTTCACATCAGCTTTCCCTCACTCATTTACTATTTGTAGATGATGTGATCTTATTTGGCCTGGGTTCTTTTGAGGAATGGTTAGCCTTCAAAGCCATACTTGATATTTTCTGTGAGGCTTTAGGTATGAGTATTAATGTAAACAAATCAAGTTTTCTCCAAAATGACCTGAGTGTGGACACTCTCCATAGAATCACAGATATTCTCCCTTTCAGAGTGGATGATATTCGAAAAGGGTTTGGCTATCTTGGCTACTTTCTTAAGCCATCAGGTTACTTGATAAAGGATTGGCTCTGGCTGGTTTCAAAATTCGAAATGAAATTTTCTCATTGGACAAATAGATTCCTGTCTTTGGGAGGCAGACTTGTCCTCATTCGTTTTGTATTATCTAGCATGCCAGTTTATTGGATGGCTTTGGTTCCGATTCCAACCTCTATATTAGACAAGCTCAGAAAATTGATTTTTTCATTTTTGTGGGGCTCTTCATCAAAGACTAAAAAATTCCACCTTGTGGATTGGCATCTTTTGGCTCGCCCCACCTCTCATGGTGGCTAGGGAATTAAACATCTTCCTAGTTTCAGTCTTTCCTTGAGGATGAAAAGATTTTGGTTAGCTTTAAATAGCAAAGGTATCTGGAATCTTCTCATTGCTGTTAAATATTTGAAAAATAAACCTCTTCATATTTGGCTCAAGGATAAGAACTTCATTACTAGCAATGCCTCAATAATTTGGAGGGGTTTCATCTCCACCATATCCTGGATTGGCAGAGGCATCATTTGGAAAGTTGGGAATGGAGAGTCCATCAGTTTGGGTGCTGATCCTTTCATAGGTATGGGATCTTCCTTTGTTCTGCCAAGAGATTTAAGGGATTACTTAGAAGACTTTGATATTAGCTCCCTTGCCCAAGCTCGTAATCAAACTACTTTTGCCTCTGGTTATTGGTTCTCATCTGAAGAATTTGATCTCACTGGTGAATGGAAAAAAGCTTGGGACAATTTTATTAGAGGATTGGAATATGGCCGCATTCGTCTCAATAATCAAATTGATACTATTTCTTGGTCTCATATCAATTATACAGGTCCTCTTATCGCTGCTGAAGGATATAAATGCATTTTCTTTGATATATGTTCAGAGATTAATGATTCAGTTCTGAAAATTTTATGGACTTTGAATATTCCTCTGAAATTAAAATGATTTATTTGGTTGATTCTTAAAGGAAAGATTTTAACCTGGGATCAATTGCAAAGCATAGGATTCTTGGGACCCAGTAGATGTGTTCTTTGTGAGGATAATGTGGAAGACATTCATCATTTATTTTTCTGTTGTCCATTCTCTGCTAGTATCTTCAATTATTTTGCAGTAAAATTCAAGTGCTCTTTCCCAGTTTTTATCACTGTCCATTCCTATTTGGACCAATGGTTCACCTCTACATTGCGTTCTGCTCCCTTCAGATACATTCCATTGTTCATTATCTGGGGAACATGGCTTCTTCGAAATCATTGCCTATTTGAAAACAAGAAACCATCCTTCTCATCTCTAATTTCCAGGATTGAAGGATTGGTTAATTCTTTCCCTGTGCCGATTATTCTTCATAAATCACGTAATCCTGGTCCTACTCCATTAAAAAGATTTCCTTGTGGATACTTTGATGGAGCTGCTGCAAAAAATCTTGGAGGTGCAAGATTTGTGATTTTTATTAATGACTCCCATTTCTTCAGTTTTTCTATGGGATGTGGAAGTAGCACGAATACCAGAGCGGAATTATTGGCTGTTTGGGCTCTTCTTAGAGTCGGATTATTGATGGGAATTCCTTTGCAGTTGATTTTTGGTGACTCCATGGTCATTATTTCTTGGCTTAACAGAAATTCAGCACTTGATGTTCCATCTCTGATGCATTGGTGTATCGCCATTAGATATATGATTCATTTGGCCCCTCCAGTGATCTTTAAACACACTTTTCGTGAGCATAATTCGTTGGCAGATGAACTTTCAAAAATAGCTTTGCATTTGGATATGGGATTTGTTTCTTTTTCAGAAACTATGGAAGGCTTGGTTATTAACCAAGGCAGTCTAGATCTATTTTAGTTGTAGCTGATTCTTTATTATTTAGCTTATGATTTCAGCAGTTGATGATGTATCTCTTGGATGTACTGTTAGAGTTTACTCTGCCAGCCTGTTTTTGCTCTGAAATGTATGGTTTAAAGTTCACTTTAGATTATTATCAGCATTTCTGACCTGATTTATTCAGGGATGATGAGGAAAGTCTGCAAAGATCAGACTTTTTTTCTTGTTTTGATGCTCAGTTCTAGACATTATCTCGTGCATGAGACGGATCTGTTTTATCAGTCATCATATTGTATTGTAAATGATGTCTTTTGATTCAACTGAATAACAAAGACTGGTATTTTTTCCTCTGAAAAAAAAAGAATAGTTTTGTATATAAATATCAGTATTTTAAAATATGGGTTGTAAATGTTGTGTATGTAGCATGATAAGAAATGAATTTTGTCACATAAATATATTAAAAAAAAACTTTAAAAAACTTAGAAATCTTATTGTAACAACTATAAAATAAAATATTATTTAGATTAGTTAATTATCTTATGAAAGGTTGTAACCTTTTAGTTTACACACTCAAAGCTTATAAAGGCGAGTTTCCCTTGTAATTATTAAATTATCCAATATATTATTATTATTCATATTCATTATTAAAATGATAGTCGGATTAGACTACCTGACAACTTGGTTGCTCCATTTGGTATCAGAGCTCGGATTCGGCTCATCCAACACTCAGCTTGGACTCGGCTGCTTCTACTCTCAGCTCGGACTCGGCTCATCATTTCCTTTCCTCATTTTATTTCCGGTGCTTACTCCTCCATTCCCTCACCTTCACACTCCTGTTGTTCATCATTCTCCCTTCCACTCCTCACATTGCTCTCCTCCCACCTGCGTGTTGATCCTCCTCCTCACCTATGCACTCCCTACCTCCACCAGGCTATAATCGCCCCCATCCCAATATTTCCTCCACGCACCATTCACTATACCCCCTCCCGCACAGTTGCTGCTACCTCTCCACGCCCTATCACGTCCCTCCACCATGGTTTTCCCACGCCTGCCACCTCCCATCGCCCATCCTCTCGGCTCTCTCACTACACGACCCTTCCACTCCGACTCCATCTCCTACCCGCGCCCAACTTCATATTCTACCCGCGCGCCCAGCTCCATATCCTACCCACACTGAGATCCATCTCCTACCCGCGCGTCGAGCTCCATCTCCTATCCACCTCCACGTTGCCTCGTTCCCAACGTGGAGCCTTCACTCCTCCAACACCTCCCGCTTGTTCTGTGATCTCCATTCTTCTCTCTGCAACTCTCCACACAGCCGCCATCCATCTCCCTTCCGCGCTCCATCCCTCGCAAGTTGCTCCATCCGCGTTGCCTCCACACGCCATTGCTCCCATCCACCTCCACGACCTACAACAAAAAAAAACAAAACCAAGTTTAAAATAATATTATATAATACTAAACTTATTATTACAATATTTATTTTTTATAAACTATATAAAAATTAAATATTATATAATAATAATACTATTATTACAATATTTATTTAAAAAAAAACTATATACAAATTATTATATAGTTTTATAAAAAAATATATAATAATTGTTTATAAAAAATAATAATAATAATAATAATAATTAATTAATTAATTAATTAATATATTATTAGCCAAAATAGCGTTGAAATACATACCTCCGCATACAAGGTCCAAGACCATGGCAGAGCTAAAAGAGCAAATCAAAAAAATGGAGAAGGACATCTGGTCCCTTGTCGGTGACCTAAAATGCTTCAAGGAAAAGATGCAAAATAACAATACATTACTCAAAGACGAGCTTGTTTTGGTACTAGAAAGAAGGCTCAACGATAAACTTGACATCTTGAACAAAAAACAAAAAGACTTGGATGACAAAATGAGTACCATAACGCAAAACACAAACACCTTAACACAGAACATGAGCACCATGACGCAGAACCATAATACATTAATCGAGATGTTACAAAGGCTCATACCCAGTCTGAGCCAAGTCAGCGGTCCACACATGCTAGATGCCTCATTTCATGTTCCCACCCAGGAAACACTCGCAAAGAATCAAGAAGACTTGCAAAAAGAAATAAAGATTAACAATGCGATGCTTAAGCAAGAGATAGAAACACAAGTACTGCCAGATATGGAGGCACGATTAAACAACAAAATGGACGCTATAAGTAAAATAGTAGAGAATAAAAAAACAAAAAAGCACTGCCAACAACGAAGCAATTCAGATATGTCACTTTCATCGTCTAGTAGTTCCGAGCCACCATCAAACCATAAGGCAAAAGGAAATCAATGTTGTCCTTACAAAGTGCACCCACCTAAAGCAAAAATAGAGTTGTCGAAATACAATGGGAGTGAAGACCAATGTGTTGCTTGGCTAAACAAAGCAGAAGAATACTTCGACATTTACAACATTCAATCTGATGAGGAGAAGGTGAAATATGCGTCAATGCATATGGAAGGGTACACCTATAATTGGTACTTATGGTGGAAGAGAGATAATTTTACCTACACCTAGAACTTGTTCAAAAATGTTTATTTTAATAGGTTTCAAGGAATCAAAGAAGATGGATTTTTCACTAAACTTACCAGACTACAACAAGTCGGAAATGTTGAGGAATTCACACATCAGTGGGAATCCTTATTAACATGAGTATTTGGTTTTTCTGGCAAGCAAAGACTCGAAACCTATTTAGGAGGTCTTAAACCATACCTCCAAAAAGAGTTAAAGTTGCATGACATACCTAACGTAGAAGTGACAAGACATAAAGCAAAAGCCGCAGAACACAAATTGGAAGGAATTAAAACAAGAGGCGATAACCATTATCGGCAAGAAAAAGAGACACAATGTAGGTACTGTGCAGATACTTGGTCACCCAGTTATCAATGCCACAAACCTCAATCATATGCCTTATGAAATGGAAAATAGATCGAAGTCATCTAATAGTTACGCTGATAATAGAAAGAAGAAGAAAAACATATGTCGTCGATGCGGTGATGATTGGACCCCTGGTCATAAATGTAGGAACAATGAGACAATACAGTGCAAAATCATCATTGGAAAGGAAGTGCAAGTCTCTGCACAAGAGACCTCGTCCGATTCTAATACCGACATCGAGTCAGAATGAAGAACGACACTAGGAAAATACTTAAGCTTTGAGGACAAAGCTTCCTTAAAGGAAGTAGCAATGTAACAACTATAAAATAAAATATTATTTAGATTAGTTAATTATCTTATGAAAGGGTGTAACCCTTCAGTTTACACGCTCAAAGCCTATAAAGGCAAGCTTCCCTTGTAATTATTAAATCATCCAATATATTATTATTATTCATATTCATTATTAAAATGATAGTTGGATTCGACTAACGGACAACCGAATTCGGTTGCTCCAATAGGAAGATTTAAAATTATTGCTAATTAATTGGTAATTCTCACTTGTTCATAAGCTTTTTCGGTTGATATTCATGATCTCTTCTCAAGTTGAATTCTAATTATTTTTTTATTATAATTTATGAAATTTAAGATTTTGGGATGTATATTAAAAGGATGTATGATTTTGTTTTCAGTTAATTTGGTAATTCTACAATTCTATTAAGATTAATATTCTACTTAGTTTAGTGATTAAACTCCAATTTGATTTGTTGATTGAATTCTATGAATGGAGCTTTTAAGCACTACACACTATCAACCATTCTGAAAAACATAGGCATGATTTTTGTTACATATATTAGTTGTTGCTAACCAGCATAGATCCATCTTAAACCCAGATTTATCAAGCATCGAGAGATATCCAATTTCTTGAGGTGTAATTTTTTAAATTTAAATGTTTTACACATCTAAAAAAGTTACACCTCCAGAAATTTTATCCCCTTGGTGCTTGATAGATTCAGATTTAAGATGGATCTATATTGGTTTTAATTGTTTTTTTATGAGTCCACATGGATTTTTTTAATTACTTTTCATTTGGTTTTATTTTTTTATTTTATGAGCCGACATGATTCTTTTTAATAACTTTTTATTTTTGGTAACATAACGCTACACTACATGACAAAAACTCCCCCATGCTGGATTGTAGAGCACCTCGCTCCTCTTGGTGGAATAAGCATTATTATTGTAGAAATATCTAACTCAAATGGAGATACAAATATTACATCTTAATGGCATTCAACAAATACTAATTCTTAATAGAGTTAGCAGTGAAAATCTAAAATTTAATTTGATGGCATTCAAAATTGTAATTCCTATAATGTATATGCCTTTTTAATCATAAAAAATGATGTATTAATATCAATTGAGTTTTTCTTGGTTTTTTATGTTTAAATGATTTTAGATAATATGAGATGATTTTGCAAAACATACTCTAAGCATTGTGATCACTTCAAATAGGAGGATTGGATGTTATTGACTATTCTTGTACCACAAATTGAAATTGACAATACATCAGGCACCATAGTTCAATTTTAGTGTCATGCTAAGTTTTTAGCATGAAAGCATGGCCCTTTATTCATTTTTTTACCAAATTAGGTTAAGAAACTAGTAGACACCATGAGTATTGTGACACATTAAGGATTCATGACCTAGACAAGAAGACAATAGTTGTTGAGCAACTTACGATGCCAGAATGTACTAGTGAAAGAAGACAATAAGTGAGCGCCGACCCTAAATCACCGTCAAGGATGGTTAAATGTTTCCCAAAAGAAGTGAACACTTATAATGGAAAATCCTAAGACTATTTTGAACTATAAAATTTTATTGGTAAAAATTCAACATGAGACCACTTCCGTTGCAAAATCTAGGCAATGACATAGATATTAGCTTAAGACCCAACTCATTAATGTCGATAAGTAGTTAAAAGGCTTGGCTTTGATAGTGTTCAAATCCCTTGACCCAACAACCAATATTAGTCATCCCCATTGTGCCCCACCATTTTCACTTGGAGATAAAAGTCAAAATTCTATCAAGTAATGGAGACAACATTGTGCCCCACCATATTCACTTGGAGATAAAAGTCAAAATTCTATCAGGTAATGGAGACAACAATGTTGATATACTCAACAACTCCTTGAGGCATCTCAAGATATCTTTAAACACACCTTAAATACATAGACTTGTAGAGAATCACTTCTACCAAATTGAAATGGCTAGAGAATCCCTACTATGATGGATAGTTTCACATAAAACAATGACTACAAGGTTGACCCTCAAAACTGTTATTAAACACACCACAATACCCATATCTTCAAAGAATAGTTTTTTCCAAATTGAAAATGATCAAAGTAGCCCTACTATGATGGGTAGTTTGACACAAACACAATGATGACAAGGTTGACTCCCTATTGTAAACCAATGGGAAGGCCAATAGATAACAAGGTGTCATTTTTTCCATATGTTATATGAAAGAATTTTAGGGATTGAATGGTGATTCTTGAAGCACAAAGTTGGATAAAAAGTGTGAAAATATGCCAAAGAATTGGATTTGTGCATCATCAAGTTGAGAGTACCTAGTGATGATGATAAAATTGCATTGAAGCGTAATGGTGAACTCCACACCTTATCTAGATCAAATAATCCATATATTTTAATGTTAAATGCTCAAAAATCATTTAGCAAAGTCATGGCCAGTATATTCAATAATGGTTAAGAATATGATACTAATTGGAGTAAAGCTCATAAAACATCTTCAATAAAAGCACAAGTATATATTAAGAACTAAATCAACTAATAACCCCACTCAAGATTGTAAATAATGCATAATATTTTTTCTTCATTGGACTATATTTCTACATCATGTAAGTCCAACGTATCATACACATGCTTCTGCCAAAATCTAGTTGAGATAAGAGCCCTTCTTGATCATGGATGACTTTCATTGAAAGATGGGTGAAGTGGGGATTTTTAGTATGCCACTTTGTTTAGCTACATATGTAGCTAAAATTCATAAACATTTTGTTAAATTCTTCATATGT
Source organism: Pseudotsuga menziesii (assembly GCA_001517045.1). Taxonomy (NCBI): domain Eukaryota; kingdom Viridiplantae; phylum Streptophyta; class Pinopsida; order Pinales; family Pinaceae; genus Pseudotsuga; species Pseudotsuga menziesii. The sequence goes on along the minus strand of LPNX010906852.1, from coordinate 185,201 downwards.
TGTTGTGAGAGATGGTTAGTTGCAATTTGATAGCTTAATTTTCAAATTCATTATCATAAATGTGTGACATCTACTTCAACTTTTTCATGGTACTTTTCATTAGACATTGTTGGTGAATGATTGTATATAAAATGTTGTCATGAGTAATATCACCATTTTCATTATAATTATGTACAATTTTTCATGGACAACTTTGGGGTGAGTGAAAATGTTTTTGGAACAATAATTTTAGATGTTCGAGGAAATCTAAAAGGAAGAGGTTGAAAACATTAATGATGTTGTCTGTTTCAATGTTGTTTTAGATTTGGGATCTTTTGGTAAATGCATTATAGGGAATAGGGATTCAATTGGATTGTAATTTCAAGAAAAGGAAGGGGTCTAGGATGATTATATGTTTGTTCATGAGTTTTTGATGTTCTATATGAATAATAAATTATTTAAAATATATGAGCAAGATAGTGACTTTATTCCATGACATTTATTATCTAAAATATATGAGCAAGATAGTGACTTTATTCAATGACATTTGAGAACTGGTTTTAATGATGCATGACTCATCTATAACTTTGATACCATTACACTAAGATGTTAAAATTGATCCAAAACAAACACAAAGCACTAACTCAATGGGTTGTCATCAATGTTGATGGATGTTTGGCTAAATTTGTGCCACATATGTCTAATTTGAATCCTTAGATGAGGTGCACCAGTTTATTCCAACTGATTTACTTGGATGCCATTCACAAATATAGAAAAACATCCACCAAATTTCCCTTAAAATTTTTATTTTCCAAAACCTTAAAAATAGATTTCTCACAAATAAAAATTGTAAATAATTTTTATTTTTTTTATCTTAAAATTTTAAATTAATTCCTAAGAAAACAAAAGCCACAAGTTAAAATTTGTATAAATAAAATTTATGGATTTTAACTATAAAATCAATTAATTAATTAGATTCAAATTTTATGGTATAATGATTATATATTCTGTGAAAGATATAAAAAAACACAATAATGGGTTGGAGGCATTAAGAAAATTAATATAGCTTAGGTGGTTGGGAGGAATGATTGTTACTCACTCCACTGAAATTTAATTCTTGTAAGTGTGATTATTGTGCCATGAATCTTGTGTGATTATGGTGCCCAAATAATTGTACCATCTCTCTATTTTTTTCCCTTTTGCATCATACTTTCAAAGTTCTTACATACCTCAACTATAGGCCATGAGGATTAAAAGGGGTAAAGTTAAATGATCTCCATGACAAATCTGGATTGTAGGATGAAAAGGTTGAAGGGGAGAACAATTCATCAAGACTAAAAATAAGAGTGCTAGAAAACAATTGGTTACCCATCAAATCCAAATACTTGTTATGGCAGAATTTGACCAGCAATGAATTATGAAAACACACTACTTCAATTGTTTCTTAACAATTTAAGTGTGGTTTAGTTACACAACCTTCAACTCCTTTGCAATTAAATGGTAAGCCTCTAAGTTTCAAATAAAGTCATATAAAAAAACATGAAAAGAACCTATTTGGACATAGGTTATCTTTAGTTAAACCTTTTATTCTAAGGTACTTTTTTTCCAATCAGAAAAAAAAAAAAAAAAATACTCGATATTCATTTAAAATCATTTATATAATTCCCTTGTAGGGTACTATGTGACCAATGATGAATATGATAACGCCCTGATTCGATTGCCACGGATCATAAATCTGATACAGAGGGCATCAGATTCGAACCTGGGATCTTGCATCACTACTCTAAGCATGACGAATTGTTCATTGTATTCAAATAAAAGTGCAACCGTTTTGCTTGGGATCTTGCATCACTACTCTAAGCATGACGAATTGTTCATTGTATTCAAATAAAAGTGCAACCGTTTTGCTTTTGAGGGCAGCCATTTCCATTGGATTTTCTTCTGAGCTGTTAAAACTCCATCGTCTTGTTAAGACCCTATATGACGATTTTGATTCCATTTGACAAACAGCTGAAAGATTTCACAAAACATAACAAGAAAAATATTCCGAGCCGCCGGATTCGAACCAGCAACCTAAGGATGGCAATAGAGAATTTGTTTCACACTACAGTCCTCCGGTCTATCAACTGAGCTGAGGTTGGAACATGATGAAACGTGGAACGAGAGCTTATAACCAAATTGAAAAAAAAATATATCAAGAAGTTTAAAAAATGAAGAGCTCGAGTTATATGTTTAAATTTTATGATATATTCATGACAGTTTGGCCGAGTGGTCTAAGGCGCCAGATTTAGGCTCTGGTCCGAAAGGGCGTGGGTTCAAATCCCACAGCTGTCATAACTGTTTTTAGGGTTGGCTGTAAGGGTTTTTCTTCCAAGTCCCACAGCTGCTATAATTCATTTTAGACTGGTTCTTTTTGTGTTTAGAGATGTTAATTCATTTAAAAAAATCAAAATCATTGATATTTTAAAATACAATTGTATCAAAGCAAAATTTTATATTCACAAAAATAGTTCATTAAAAACAAACATTAAAGTTACTCATTTTTCACTTATTTTAATGGATGGTCATTGACCATCTTATCAACATCATTTAAGAAAATCTAATATTTTCTAAAGAAAATCTAATATATTGACTATCTTATCAAGATCATTTAAGGAAATCTAATATATATTTTTTTGAGAAAATCTAATATTTTTTTTGAGTACTTCGTTTCTGTACAAATGAAATGAATTTACTTTCAGAAGATGGAACTATAGACCTTGGCATGTAAATATTTATATATAATATAAAAATAAGTAAACTAAATAGTTTAGTCTCGAGGGTTTAAGAGAGTAAGAGAGAACTTAGAGATTGAACTTCCCATGATCATGTTTTTGTTCATGTTTTTTTGTAATTAGGGGATATGACAATAGTTTGTTGCATCTATGGTTAATTTTTTATACATTTTGAGGATAATAATGACATATTAAATCATGGGTTTGTTTTAGCTAACAAGGTTTGGGGCTCCTGGATAAATTGAGTGGACGAGAAAGGAAGGCATTTGCTAATGTGAAGGTGGGGAAGGTTATTTTTGGAGCACTTCCTTTCTACAAAGATTTTGAATTGTGATTAAGGAAAACTTTAAATAACTACATATTATTATAAATGCCTCTTGTAGAAAATTACCACTATCTTTTAGATATGTAGTCACACAATGCTGTCAAAATCACTTGGGGATTGCACATGCCCTCATCTACACCCATTTGAGGAGTTTGGAACTTGGTCTCCATATTAATACTAGCCCTATCACTTTGTTACTTTTTGCTAGACCACACACCCATGAGTGACATTGACAAATTTTCAAATCCCAAAATGTTCACTATAATGATTTAATGAAAAAAAGTTCCAAATGCTTTTGTATATTTATAGATTTTTTTAAACTAAAATGCATTGAGATCACAAGAGACACAGAAGGATCTAATGGAAAACCATAGAAACCTTAAACCTGCGTGTGCCATAATTACATCATAAAGAGAGGAGAAGATGGACCCATGAACAAGAGAAACACAATATATGGTGCATGTAGGTTAAAAAACCTTGCCCCAAGGCTAAAGAATCAATCATTGAGTCAATACGATGAGATGATGCAATTGAGAGCTTAGTTGTGTATTCATACACAATTGAAGTAAGGTGTCTTTTCAAGAAGGGAATCCTTGCTTCAAGAGGGGGTATCCCTACCATATGATGCATTTGCCAAGTGAGTGGGATTGAATTGTCCATTTGAAGAGGTGTCAAAAGAAACATTTGGTATTAGAGAGGAGATATGAATAAATACCTGAAATAAGATAAATCATACATGAAGTGATAATGAGAAGATCTAACAACATATATATGAAAGAGCTCAAATATGGTCAAGCTTGCTTAAATACATTATTTGTTTGGGTTTATGATACCAAACATAGGTGCATTCAAGAGAGTGAAGATCAAAAGGAAGCTTGAATATAAGATGAAAGTGGGTTTATAAATATGCATCTCCTAACAAAGAGTGGCCATGGCCAACATATAGGTAGGATGAAATACAAATGAGAGTTGGTGTGTTGATAACCATCTTGAAAAGATGTTGACTATATCCCAAATAAAGAAGTCAGGGTTAATGAATACCCATCTCAACGTAGATTCAATCGTATGCACAAATCCTTAGCGGAGAAGGACATGATGTTAGTAAGAGAAAACATTAGATATCACCTCCCCATTATATAGTTGTGGCAAGAGACATTTGAAGATAGAGCCTCCAAAAAACACCAACATACTAATACCAATACGATTCCATAAGTGAACAAAGGGGATTTTTGGACGAGATTTAAAAGAAGGAACCACATAAGTGTGCTACATATAGTATATCCCATAAGGACAAATATCATAGTGTGAAGGATAAAGATCCACACATTCAGATTGATCCACTAAATAATATGAGAATCATTGTATAATCATCAATACTAGAGTGAAGCGGGTCATATAGACTTATGAGTGGAAACTACATTAAAGGAGCTGACAAGGGTATCCCTTTCTAAAGAAACAACCAAAAGCTTTCTAGAGTAACAATGAATCATAATTGGAAATTGAGGAATAGGTTTCGTTTCACTAATTATAACAATATCCAATATAAAATTACCAACCTTTGGAATATGAAGAATATCTCCAAACAAGGTGGAGTCGATAGCAAGAGTATCATCCTATAAAACTAGTGCAACTTTATTTGTGAAGTACAATGCCATATGTGTAGTAAACAAGTAGTCCATTTGGTCTAGAAAATGTAAATCTCCATTAAGTCCTAAGAGAACTTTCTACATGGGCCAAGAAGGGGTATACAACCCTATAATAACAATGGTCCAGAAAATGCCACTACCAAGTGATCCTCCAAATGAATAGAACCAACACTAACCTAAAAGAATGTACTTTTTAGTTGAAATAAAGTAAAAAAGGAGTGTGTTTCCCTGGAAGAGGCCACACATCTAGAAAACATATTCTTGAATTTGTTGAAAGGACCAAAAGAGTGCACAAAAGGGGGGTTGGCGAATATATGGTGGAGATATTACAAAACTACACTTTGTCCTGAAAATGTTAAGATCCCTAATTTTCAAACCTAAAAATGGGATCAAACCGTTAGTTTTAGACCTAAAACTAGACTTTTGAAATTTTTGTTAGCCACAACTCCACATTGGCTTTGAGAGTGCCTAAAATAAGATTGTGGGTGAAACAACCAATATGTACAACCATAATGAACCCTAACATGAGCGTGTTGTGGGACGGGAAAATCAATCCCACCATTCATTCACACAAGAGAGAAAACACCATCAACAAGGAGGAAAATGCTAAGTGGAAAATTGTTGAATAAGGAAGAGGAAATTCACATTTGCTTTCATATACAAATGAGATAACAAATAAATAAATAATGCTAAAAGGGAGCCATTGACAAACCCTAAATCAACATGAACCATAATCACATTATTAAGATAAGAGAAGATGCAGCCATGGATAAGAGAAACAAAAGATATGGTGCTCATAGGCTAAAGAATCGATCACTATGAATAAACATGATGCGATGGTAAAAATGAGAGCTTGAGTTGTGTATTTCTTCACAAATCAAGTGTTCCTCTTAAAGAAGGAAGGTGTCTCTTCCATAGGGGGGTATGGGCCCACATAAGAAGGGCATGCACCCAAGAGGGTGATTGGGTCGACATATGCGTGCACGCAAACACACATGCACACACACAGAGACACAAAGATTGTGCTTATCCATAAATGAAAACATGTGAAGATTACCATTCCAACAAAATAATTTGATATTATAAAAACACATATTAATATTCATTTTGAATAAGAAAATATTTTTGGGGATAATGGAAAAATTGTTTTTTTTAGACCATGGGAACAACAACCTCCCAAGGGTATATCCAACAGCCCACAAGCTAGATATACCAGTAACTTGTGACTCAGCAGGGGCCGAGACGTCCCGAAGCCCACCGGGGTGAGCCTCTATCACAGGGGTCGCCTACCCTTCGAGCCTTGTCACAACGGGCCAAATGAACAACCCTACCCCCCGCCAGTTTGGGATAATGGAAAAATTGTTATCGCTTATATGTATTATAACATGTAGGGTAATGATGGCTTTTTTATATAACTGATTTGAACTTTTCGAGACAACTTACAATTCCAAGCATAATTAGTTGTCACATCAAAGCCCTAATATAAGGGTGGTGTCGGTGTAGGAATATCTAAGTCTTAATAGTGAATGCTTATTTGGAAACAATTTCCTCACATTTAAGACAGTTATTCCTAGTGTCCTTTTAATTCTCTCAAATCAAGTAGAAATTATTGAAATACAAATATCTTCAACTTAAGCATAAAATAAAATAGAATATTTTTATGTAAGTCCCTAATAGAGTACATAGAATGGTTAAGTACCCCTTATAATGGGACATACCATTCTTTTTAATATTTTTAGGAAACAAGGGAAAAGTGAAATTTGTTGAGCTTTCACGTTAATATAAAATTGAATGATTATTTTAAAAAAAATTCCAAGGAAATATTCATGGGGAAACCCAGGAGATGTTTCCCCACATTTGTGGATGGCATCCCTAGTAAACATGTTGAAGTAGACTAGTTTGTATCACTTAGGGGATTCAAACTAGGAATGTGCTAGCACAAAACTAGCCAAACACACAACAACATTGACAACAACTAGTTGAGTAAACTCTTTATTGCATGTCTCACTCGGTTTCCCTATCGAGTCAAGTGTCATAATTAACATCAATGAGTTGGCACTATGTACCATCCATGAATGTAGTGGAGTTTCTAAGAATTCTATGGTGAGGTTTTCCTTCGAATAGACACACACATTATTTTTTCATCTAATAAAAAACTTGCAGGATCCACCTTCTTCTCTGGAAGATTTGAATGAATAGGAGGCTCAACCGCTAGCCACAAATATAGTTGGTGACCTAGCGAGACTTAGGTGGAATCAAACCTAAATTAGACTAAAACCAAAGACCTCGCGACATATAAATTGACTCTACATTATCCCCACATATAAATCCCATTTTGGGACTCTCCTTTCCTCTTCTAAGGATATTTTCCCAAGTTAGAATATGATTGTGTAGAGCAAGTAAGGTAGAGTTTTTTATTTGGGATGTGCCCACAATTTCTAGATACTATTCCAACACTAGGGTGCATTGTCACCTTCAACATGTTAGGTTATGGTTGTGTATCCCATTTTCACTTTATAGGATCCACCTTCAAAATTTATGACCCATACAAGGTTGACATTCCAATCTGATAGTGTAATAGCATTGGATACTAGCATCTATCTAAATCGATTCCATATATCTGTAAACTAATTACCTAGCCCCAAATCCACAACCAATTTCCATTTCAAATTCCAACAAGATTAATTAGTGGGATCCTAGGAATTTACAAGAAAATACAAATAAATTTTTGAGTCCTCATCAAACACTAAAACAACACTAACATTTTTTTAGTCCTCATCAAACCCTAAAATTTCAAAAAATGAATGCCCTTTTCTACTTTATTTTGATTATTTTTTACACTTCTTATTTTAAGTTTTGAAAGCTTTGATTTACATCCTCTTTGAGAAGTTTTATCTAAGTTTTTTGAGTAATGATACTTAGATGGAACCTTCAAGCACTTTCACTGGGGTAAAACTTTCAAATTTTCCCCATAGAAGTTCTCTTAAAGACTCACTAGAGAATGCAGTGACTTTCGAATACTTTTTGCAAAGCAATAGCGTTAAATTACATGGAAAAATTGAAATAGTTTTCATTATAGACTTTTAATTTGGGGTATGCATCGATCTTTATGCATATTGAAGACATCTAATTGTACCACAAATGAACTCTAGTCTATGGTATTATTTTAGTAATTCCATTGGAGTGTAATTGTCAAATTCTTCCATGAATTATGATGAGCCATCACCGTAGAACCACGAAAAGTTTTCATTTCACACTCAACACTTCATTATTTCAATAGAAACCTCATCCTATATAGTCCTTATTGATATTTAATAGGATCAAAAGTTTAGATTCCCACTGCATTAAAAGGATATTTTTTCACCGCATGATATTTTTTTGGGGATTTGTATTTTCGTCAATGCACTTAAACAAAATAAGTGAATCAACCTCCACAATTCAATACAAAAGGCCACTCATTATAACTTGTCTTTCAAATTTTGAAATTTCAATTCATGCATTTGTGTTTGTAATCCACATAAAATCTTAACAAATATTTGTCATGATGAGTTTGAAATATCCATAACCTTATTGATAGTGAGTCCCAAGTACTCTTGCAATCATTTGAGTTCAAGCAATAGGAGAACAAATACAAAAGAGTGTATGCACAATTGTGTGATTATTTTTTGCTTTCATTACACAAATTGATTTTTTTCAAATAGTGACCTGCGTTGTTAGAGGAAGCAATGTTTTTGTTGAGAAGCATTAGAAGTTGGTATTTACAAGATAAACATACTTATCTAACAATATATGGAATGAATTCTCCTCCTAATATGCTACCAAAATATGTCTTGCTAGAATAAATATGCAAGGCAAGAAGAAAATGCCATGCTGGAATACATATTTCCCCAAGGGAAATTTAGAATTCATCATCCAAGGGGATTATTTTTAAAGAATAATGATCAACTCAATATTTGGTAGCCATATGCCCATGAAAAACTGGAGTATGAGGGTCTTTGAGAATTTTTTCTCTTGGAAATAAATTCAATAAAGTTTAAAACCTATGGGATAGTCAAGGTGAATTCACGAAAATGGGTGTCTATTAAGTGAGAATCACATTGTGAAATTCGTATTATACTATTTTTCAGTTGAACAATAGTTTGTGAAACTATTATTCGGCCAAACAATAGTTCGGGCCAAAAATTAATTAATACAATGGCCGAAGTTTCCTTTCGATGAAATCCAATAGTAATTTATTCCAAAGATAATTCGGACGAAAAATTAAATAGGTGTTCGACTGAAAACCTGTTAATACTGAAAACTGGAAGGTTTTCAGGTTTCTCCGATTTTGGAAGGTAAAATTGATATCAAGTACTGCAAAGCGACTATCGAAACCGATACCATTAATTTTGTCATTGAATCCACTTTCTGTAGGTATATATTTTGTTGTGTTTAGGTGAGATCTGATAATTTTAATTATTTTATTGTTAACATGTGTTCATTTTGGTTTTATTGCTTTTAGAACGCAGTGAAATGAAAAATCCATAACTTGAAAATGCACAGTAAAAAATATTTAAAAAATATGGGGTAATTCATTCGAGTGGAGTGTCTACTTCAAAAGGGTATTCTTATATTTCTTATTTTGAATGCAAATTTAGAGAAATGTCCTGTCAAAATAAACATGTTGAAATTCAACAAGCTTTCCACATTGATCTAGTTAAAAAAATTATTATAATTACTATATAGATCCATTGGATATGAAACTATAGTCACGCAGTAATACATTATGTGTAGATTGTCATAGCATATTTTGTTTTTACAAAACACGAGTTTAACAATTATTTTAGGCGCATTAAAAAACATGACTATTTATAAGAAGATATTTTCAAACATTTGCCAAACTAATATATCAAATATCAATAAAAAAAATTCAAAAAATAATGAATAGAAAGCTAACAAAATTCCCTAAAAGTTTTATTTTTATTGGAAAGTGAAATTCTAAACACAAATATAACTTTTATTCACCCAAAGTTGAAAAATATCAAAATACCAAATTTAGTTTTTCATAAAACCCCCCAAAATAGACACTCAAGGGATAGTCATCATTATCCAAGCCTATGTAAAAATGCAAAGGAAAAATCAAAGACCGGTAAAGATGAAGAACATAAAAGAGAAGTTGATGAAAAATCAAAGAAGCCGAAGAAACAAGGAAAAAGTTTGTAGAAAATGAAAAGTTGAAGAACAAAGAGAAAATAAAATACTAAAGCAATAGAAGCAAAAAGGTTGAGACAAGAAGTAGAGACAAAGGAGAAAAAACAAAAGAAGAAGAGAAAGGAAAAGGAGGAAGAAAATAAAGCTAAATTAGATAGAAAAAATGGGAGTTGTAGAGCGGAAAAGACAAAAGGAAAAATACAAATCAGAAGCAACACAAATATATGGAACATTAGGCATTGATCAACAACATGGAAAGAAAGATACAATAGAGGTTTCATGTCGACTTACCATTCATGAAACTCAAATTGAGTAGCCTCACTATGATAACTAGATTGATCTAACTATATAATATTTAGTGATTCCATAACAAACTACAATTTTAGGAGGAGGAAAATAATGAGATTATAATTGAAGAAATAGTTACCTCAATCATTTTAGATTTTCAGTAGCAGGAAAATAATGAGATTATAATTGAAGAAATAGTTACCTCAATCACTTTAGAGAATTTGATATCATGGTGTGACAAGCCTATCCTGGGCCTATGGATGATTTAGTAAATTTGTAATTGACAACTTATAATATAAAGGAAAAGGATAATTGTCAAACATACCAAGAAGAAAACAAAATTTGTTTTGGATAAAACAGTAGTATGCATGAGTGAAGTGAAATTAATGGACACCAAAAGGACAAAACCAACATTTATTATCAACTTCACTTTCTATTACTCATGCTACTTTGTACAAGGTGCATACATAAGCTAAATATGTGCAAAAGTTTGAAAGGAAAATTGCATTATTGGAAAATGAAGTAAAATAGGATAAGTCAACACAGAGGATAATAAAAACCTTCATTGAGTACTCTATGGAAGTAGGTTAATAACAACCTTCAATTGCTAAAATATGGTATTGTATCCCATTTTCGCTTAATAGGAGTCACCTTCAACATTTATAGCCCATACACGTTTCTTATTTTGCATTTGATAGGATAATATCACTAGATACGTGTGTTTGTCTAAATTGATTCCATATATCTGCAAAGTATTTTTCTAATCCCAAATCCACAACCAATTTCCATCCCAATTTCCAACAAGATTCATTAATGAGATCATAGGCATCTACTAGGAAACAACAACTTGTTAGTCCTCAAGCCAAAAATTTCAAAATTTTAGGTAACATTTATATTTCATTATGATCATTTTGACAATTCTTATTTTAGGTTTTGGAAGTTTTGATTTACATCCTTTTTAGAAGTTTTTTCTAATATTTTTGAGTTTTGATGCTTACATTTTGCTTTCAAAATTGTTCCTTAAGTAAAAAATAAATAAAAGTCTTTACCTTTCCAAAACCTTATAACATAGATTAAAAGCCTTTAACTTTGCAAAACTTTAAAAAGATAAATTTGGTGCAGTTAAATCTTTACTTTCATGTGGCACGCTTCAAAACTTCTTGCACTAGTCAAAGATCTTTTCTTTTGCTAGACAAAAGTTTTAAAACTTTATCGATATGCTATGCCTTGTCATATTCAAGCACTTACAACAAGGAAAAACTTTTAAAGTTTCATTGTAGGAAAGTTCTAATAAAGATTCACTAAATTTTAACATTTAACATTATGAAAATAACAAGAATTTCAGTTACGGGTGTTGGGGATCTATCTATTGAAGGAACGGTAATATTATCCTCTTTACATTTAAAAAAAATTATGTCGATTTTCTCAAATAATCACCAACAATAAGAAGGGGATGCTACAAGTGGTATTAGAGCACTTTGAGCGTACCCAACCCCAAACACATCATTAGGGTATGAATACTTTCGAGAAATCTAACAAGGAGGATTGATTATAGGTTAAGCACAACATAATATTGTTCTTGTAAGGTTTAGGATGACATGTCAATAAGCCAAACTAATTGAAACAATCAGTCCCCTACAAGGAAGACAACCCTTCCATTTGCAACAATTCCCCATTCTACATGCAATGCAATGTAATGCCACATGATTATATTCAAACCAAAGCTTCTTTACATGTTTACTAAGCATCATCACACCTATGGGTTGTCTCCCATATCCATTTAACCAACTATTAAATCACATTTACATACATTGGTAAAGACTCCACTTACAATAGTATACATATCAACATTCCATCATTCCAAGGACGCGGAATTACAACACACAAATATACCATATTTATAAAACTAAATCCTAGTCATTAAACCCCCATCATATCTGACCCAAAAAAACAATATACAAACATATGGGATGTCCAAATATCAGACCCTCTAATGATCATAATTACATAGGCACTCTAGCTTTTAGTTCCATAAGTAAATAAACATAACTAGAGTTCATTATATCAAATTTATAACACTATTGTAAATCAGAATTTACCACTTTAATAGAATCATTAATCACATAGAAGACTTGATCTAGAGAATCTATACACAACCATATGGAATGTCCAAAAATAAGATCTTAACTACCATAAATCACACAATCTAGCATCTAACGACTAGAATAACATATTCACATACAAGCTCTGTGAGTTGCCAATTTAACAACACCAAGCTTAGCCATTAAACATGAACATATAAATAATTAGTCAACATAATATAACCATGATATATCAGCCTCCATGGGCGCATGTGCATCAATAACATGGTAAATAATATTCAAGAATACTTATCTTTTATATATGGTGCAACTAGCATCATCAAGTCAACGTTCCTCCCAGCCTTAGTCACCATAAAGCCAATACTGGTTGAGCAGGTCACCCCTGATATGAAGTCATGGATCCACACACTAAGGAAATATCTCTTTCCAATTCGATATATAAGGACAATACGTATGCCCACAACCTTAGGGACACAACACAGGATTTTCCCTTTCCTGCAAGACAAATTTCGACCACTATGATCTCTTTCATAGGATTTCCCCCCTCTCCTAAAAGACAAAGTGTGACCACTAGGTGCTCTCAATATTAGCTCAAATATCTATTTGAGAAGCCACAACTCAATCCCTCACCACCTACTTACTCTTCCATCCTACTACCAAGTGCAACGGTAATCTCTTCACCTCCTAGGCCCCTCAAGGCATCACCATTCACCATCAGGATTTATGTGCAGTTCCAGGACAAAGATAAGTGGTGGAAAAAATGAACTATACCATATTTGATTCGGATTACTTCAAACATGACACAATATCCTCGTGCTCCAAGCAAATATTTCACACACATAGCAGAGCATACATGGGTTCCTAAGCAAACAATCTTACCCAGCTCTCAACTGTAATGGAATGAACAACTTTCCTTCCATGAATGAATGAAGGAATGAATAATCAAGAATCATCATTCGAAACTGAAGGGAGAGAAGTCTCTCCATTGTATCCCCAAACTCTCCTCACATGATCTTCATTCACTTGCAAGACACATTGGTGCAGTTATGTGCACAATACCATATTGATTCCTCCTTTGGATTTTTCATTCCTATCAGAGCAACCCTATTCTCTCACCACCAAAATCAACAATATCAGAATGAATGACCTCTAAATCAATTCGAATCCCATTATACCAATTTGAATTGCCTACAAGAGATTGACTATAGACCATTGAGAAGCAACTCCAAATCACTGGGGCTTCTCAAAACCCATTGAATGACCCATTCATGTTCTCCATAGCGTAACTCGAATCCACTGAGACTGACTCTAAACCACTAGAAAACCCACTTCCAATAACTGGAGATAACTTGAATTTACTAAGGTTGACTGAAACCTCCCCAAAATCACTCCCATGCACTAGAGACAACTCAAATTTCACCTACTGACTCGAATTTCCCCAAATTCACTACCATGCATTCAAGATAATTCAAATTGACCCAAAAATGCCCAATTTAATTGAGTATGACTTAAATTCGTATCATTATCTGAAGACTACTAACTTTAGACACTAATTATCTGAGGGAAAATCCAATTAACCAAACTAACTCTACCTAAATGTTAGTTACTCTAGTTCATTGGAGTTACTGGGGTGCATGGTGCATGGTTGCATGGGTGCATGCAAAGCATCAGTTAGGTGTAATAGGAACTCCATATATAGTCCAATAAAATCAAAATTAAGAAAGATAGAGTATTTTTAGGAATTTCGACCACTCCTAGTCCACCTAACCCCCTTGTATGTGGAATCCAATCCCCCCCATCCACGTTTGCTTACCATGTTGAGCTATTATTTAACTAGCATAGATCCATTTTAAACCAGGATCTATTAAGCACCGAGAGGGTTCCAATTTCTTGAGGTCTACATTTTTTTACCATTTGGATCCCTCTGGGTACTTGATAGATCTAGGTTTAAAATGGATCTATGCTAGTTTAATTTTTTATATATTTTTTAATTTAAGTCGATATGTAATTTATATTTTTCATTTTTTAATATTTTTTATTTATGTCGGCTAGCATAACGTGACATGATCTCCCACATACTCGACTCGAGAGCACCTCGCTTCTCTTGGTGCAATTAGCATGACTGTAATGACTAGTTTTAATGGTATATTTTAAATTTTAAAATTAATGTTTAAAAAATTTTAAAATTATATTGGTATTTAAAATTTTAAAAGTTGTTGAGAAAGATACCTTCCCGCTTTGTTTAAGAAGACCCATTTTAAACCGGGATCTATCAAGCACCAAGAGGGATCCAATTTCTTGAGGTGTACATTTTTATACCATTTGGATCCTCTCGGTACTTGATATATTTAAGTTTAAAATGGATCTATGCTAGTTTTTTTTTTTAAGTTTAAGTCGATATGTAATTTTTATATATGTCGGCTAGCATAACGTGACTAACGTGACAAGATCTCCCCCATACTAGGCTGGGCTGGGGTAAATAATAATAAAATAGTTATGATAATGTCCATAGTCCATATTCCAGGCACCTAGTGCCACCATAATAATCAAATAACAACATTACATATGCTAGAGGCTTACCGTCGAGGAATTACATTTGTGCAATGACTATCGAATATCATTTTGGAGAAAAAGTACTGAATAAGATCACAAACTTAAAATAGTTTTCACCATAGACTCCATTATGTAGGGTATGTATTGATCATTACTTTAATTGAATACATATAATTTTACTAGAACCGAATGCTAGTGTCTAGTATTTTAGTTATGGCATAATTTTAATTAGCCATCATAAGTTATCGTTCCATATTAAACGCTTCACTATTTTAACTCGAAGCTCATCCTGTAGAGTCCATGTTGATATTTCATAGGATCACAAGTTTAGATTCCCACTACATTAAATGGATAACCACAAGATATTGGTTAATGGGAGTTATATTGTTGCATTGCACTTGAACAAAAGATGTAATGAACGTCCACAATTCAATACAAAAAGGATGCTTGTTATAACATGTATTTCAAATCTTGAAATGGCAATTCATGCATTTATGGATGCAATCCACATCAACTATTGGAAAATCTTTGTCATGTTGAGTTTCAAATGATTATATAGGAATCCTGTTAGCTAATTTTGAATTGTAGAAACCATTCATAAACTTTTTGATAGTGAGTATCAAGTACTATGGTGTCTTTTTGAGTTCAAGCAACAAGGGAAGACTATGTTGTAGGTCTTTTAATTTCATCAGTGATTAGATATCATGCATCCCAAAAAATCAAGTCAAGAGAACTCACCTAAAGATAAGAAGAAAATGGAGGCCACTTGTGATCTATAAATAATTGAAAGTGATAAGGAAGTTGTCCTGGAAACCTATGTTCTGGTCATAGAATTGGATAAACCTAATATAGAGCCCATCAAGCCAAGTTCCAAAGATGTTGAAGCTAGAATAAGACCTCAATCAAATTTTCATGGGCAGGGGAAATATATAGAAGATTAAAGGAGTAAGATTACCTTGATGTGATTCCCCTTAGCGATCCATCCAATATCAATGTTGATGATTATGTGTTTACCAATATCAATATTTCTCGTGTACATAATATTGTTTCCAGTATCAGAAGGTCCCACTTACATAATATTGCTTCCAAAACCCCTATCCTTCCTTGCTCGAAGGCTAGTGAATGGATCTCAAAAACATCGATATCACCAAAAACAATGTTATTAATGACCTTCGACAATGTGGTGACTCTTTCCAACCATCATAATTGATTATATGCTACAAATTACATGAACATGAGGCTTATATGATTACATGATGGGTAGAATAATTTTCATAAGGATAATAATGTTAAGAAGATCTTGGAAAGTTGGTGGGTTGAGGGTAAGATATTCTTTGCTAAAAGTGATGGTGTGTATGATATCACTAATTTAATATACCCATACATCTATGCAATGGCTTTCAAATGTGTGGATTAAATGGTGAACCAAATTGCATGTGCTTCAAATTTGCTCGGGTTTTGGTTGTTTACACTATGATATCAAGAGAATTTGTATTTAATTGGGTTGTTATCCTATCTCATTCAATGAAAAAAGCTTTAGAAAGAGCCAAGAAGCCTAATATTGAATTATCCCTTGCTTTCTATATGGTTTCTTACCTACTTGATATTTTATGTGCAAATAACCCTCTTCCAAGGTTGAAATGATGTTGGAATATAACTAGACTCTCTTGTTCATGTTTATTGTTATAATTTATGGGAGAACACATACAAAAGATTCTATGCATAGTTATTGTGTGATTATTTCTTTGCTCCATTATACAAACTATTTTTTTGCAAACAATGCCCTAGGTTGTTGAATGAAACAATGTTTTTATTGAGAAGCATTGGAAGTTGGTATTTACAAGAACAACATATTTATCTAGGAATGTATGGAGTGATTGATTCTCCTAATCTACTATCAAAATATGTCCCAAATACATTGGCCTTAAGAGAGATAGGTTACCCAACCATTCTTCTTGGATTTAATTCTTCCCTAGCAAAAGATAAAATTAAAGGTTTCAATCCATACACCATCTACACTTGCCACTATAGATTGACTAGTTATAAAATTGCAAGGTAGGAATCAAATGTCGTACTAGGATATATATTTCCCCAAGGGAAATGTAGAAGACATGATCCTAAGAAAGAGGAAAAGGTAAGGGGATTATAATTGAATAAATAGTTACCCTACCAATTTAGAGATTGGAAGCAACAAAATTAAATGGAACATGGAGTACTAATCAACAATAGGGAAAGAAATATACTATATAGATTAAGGTCAACTTACCATTCATGAAACCAAACCGATCAACCTTACTCTAATAAGTGGATTGATCTAAGCATGTAAGATCTAGTGATTCCAAAACATACTATTGTATTCATGAGAAAGAGGAAAAGTTAAGGGGATTATAATTGAATAAATAGTTACCCCTACCAATTTAGAGATTGGAAGTAACAAAAGTAAATGGAACATGTAGTACTAATCAACAATAGGGAAAGAAACATACTACATAGGTTTAAGGTCAACTTACCATTCATGAAACCAAATTGATCAACCTTACTCTAATAAGTGGATTGATCTAAGCATGGAAGATCTAGTGATTCCAAAACATACAATTGTTTCATGAGAAAGAGGAAAAGGTAAGGGGATTATAATTGAATAAATGGTTACCCCTACCAATTTAGAGAATGTGCTATCATGGGGTGAAAGATATATTCTTGAACATGCGGATAATATGTAGCATATTTAAAATTGATAGCTCATAATAAAACGAAAATGACAATTGTCAAACAGACTCAAAGGAAAACAAAAATTGATTTGGATTGTTAACACTAAAATGTGTTCACCTAACTCTACATGGTATAAACCATATACATACATCATATTCCTACCATATTTCCCTTACTTTTGACCTTCATAATTGTATTTCCCATACCTTTTTTCCTCATTCACTTGTGGTTACGCTGGGACATTTGTGCTCTCAGGTATTCACATACTCCCTTGCCACCATTCATGTTTCCATACCATTCCCATGATGTACATTGAGGCATCCTTAGTACCCATATTGGGTCCATTCCATGTTTGACAACTGTCCGTGGAGACAACATGAGAACCAACCCATGGAGCCGTGGAACCACTTCCGAGGATGGCTACGGTGGCCCATTCTACAGGAGAAGAGGTGTGTTTTTATTTATTTGCATTAATTTAGTTTAGCCGATATATGTTAAAAAATGATAAAAAAATTTGCTTTCCGTTATTAGTTTAGTTTGTTTTTTCTATTTTCCATTGAACTCTTTCTTACGATCACAACAATCTAAGGTTGGTGCTTCTACACGTAGCTGGGGAGAAATCCCCACTACATGGATAAAATCATACTATGCACGAGTGAAGTGGAAAGTATTGGACATTAAAAGGACATAACTAATTGATTTATTATTAGCTATACTTATTATTACTCATGTTACTTTGGACAAGGCTTAGATAGAAGCTAAATATGTGCAACAATTTAAAAGAAAATTGCATAGTTGGAAATGAAGTAAAATATTACAAGTCAGCACAAGGGTTAATAACAAACTTCAATGACTATGCTCTAGAAGAAGATGTATGAAATGCTCAAATTAAAAGGGAATTTTATAAGAAATTTTTTTAGTTACACGAATCGAGTCTACAACTTTCAATGTTATATAAGGAAAATATTGTATGAAAATAAGCATAGGGAAAACCATAGGATCATATAGACTTTATTAAGAAAATTGAAAATAAAAAGAAGAATTTCTTAACATCATGTTTTTAAGCAAAGAATAATCTTTGAAATTGAACATGATTTTTTGGAAAAATGTATCTGAGGAATATTAGGTGAGTAGGGGATGAATGGATGCATGCATCAAAATTTGGGATTACATTAAGATGTTATTGATTAAATCCAACTTCCTTCCCTTGGGCACCAGAAAACTTTTTTCCGACAAGTGGTAAAGCCTTACACAAATTCACTCATGCAAAATAGTGGATATTCAAGAGATTTCAGACATAGAAAAAAGGAACCACTTAAGGATATTATTAACATAAGACACAAAAAGGGTAGCATGTACTCAAGGTTTTTCAACTACTTGTTTTTTGGGCATCATGATGACGACATGTTTTTCCACATATTAACTTGTGTAAAAGTTTATTTGAAGAATGAGAAAAATATGATAAGGATTTAACTAAAGATAAAACACACACATACACAATATTCTAACTAGACACAATGATCTATACAACACACACACACACACACACACACACACACCTCTTAAGGCATATCTATAGTCCCCACTTATCTATTCAATTAAATATTCTAACACACTTGTCCTTATCCATTTGGAAACTATGCATTGTGGCATACACAAATTGATCTACAATTCAATATTCTAACTCACGCCCTTATCCATTTGGAAACTATACATTGTGGCACACCTGAACATTGATATTTATCTTCTAGCAATTTTTTTGTCTTGTTGCATCCAAAATGCCCTCCTAATATATTGTGCACCACTCTTATCAAATTATCCATCAATATTTTGGTATGGATAATTGCTTCCCTTCAAACAAATATACACATTGTATGAAGTAATCCAAATGTTAATTTCTATTCATGTCACTAGGATCCTATACTACATCTCTAAGACTTTCCCAAAATCTCTATTGTCTGCACCCAAGTCCTTAATCTATGCAAAACAAACTACCTTGTTCTTCATTTTAAACAATGTGAGCACTATACTTCCTAGCTTATCCACAATCTCGTTATCCCTTCTATAATTGTGAGTTAACACAAATGTGCAACTCTACAAAAACTCGACCCATCTCACATGGTCTTGAATTAGATTCACTTGGTTGTTAATAAATTTCAACACTTGATGATCTATGTACAAAATGAATTCTTTTGCAATAAGTAGTGCCTCAAATGCTTTAGTAAGTACATAGTGGCATAAAAATCACAATCATAACTAAAATACTTAGGTCAAACTTATTCTACTTATTGGTGAAGAGTGGTATTGACCTTACATCTAGATCCCAAACTATGTTAATAAATAATACTTTTACACCACAATCCACATGAACCACTATTGAAATTGGGTAATTCCAACACAAGTGCTTATGTATTATGATTCAACACCTCAAAAAACTCACGCACATGCACACTCCACTAGAATCCATGCACTTTTATACATTTTGTGCTTCGTGCACTTATCCTTTTGGATCCTCTAATTAATTTGTAAAAAAATGAAATTCCATGAAAACTCCTAACCTCTATATCATTGAGAGGAGTAGGCCACTCTAAATTTGTCTTCACTTTCTATGAATTTCACTTTCTATGAATCAATGTGCAAATTGTTCTTTAACACCAAAAATACAAGATACACCAACTCTTTCGTGAAGAATTCACATTTCTTCAAGTTAATGAACAATCGACCCTTTCTTAATGCTTCAAACCACAACATTAGTTTTTTCATATGTTATCCATTTCTACTAAACATACAAATATCATCTAAGTAAACCATGAACTTACTTACATAAAATCATGATAACTTGACCATTAATCACTTAATAGAACTTGGTGCATCAATCGACCCAAAATGCATAACCAACCACTCAGTAAATTGTCTTAATTTGTCTTGCATGCATTCTTCTACTTGTCTCCCTTTTTTATATTGATTTAGTAAATGGTAACAACTTTTCAAATATCTTGGTAAAATATTTGAAGCCACTCAAACTTTCCATTGGATCATTTACCCTCAACAGTTGGAAAATATTTTTGGTCACAATCTTGTTTAACTCTTTAGACTTTTTACATGTATTTCTTCAATGTTTGATTCAATGGTGGTATCACAAATGGGGTGGTATTTCCTTTAACCAAACCCTATGACAACAACTTACCAAACCATTGATTCAAGTCTATACCATGCACAATATTCCTTTGTAGTTTTAATTCATCTAGTAAATCACCACCTATGTTGGTGTACTTGTCCATCAACTTCTTTACCTCCTATGTATTTCTTTTTTCTTGATGCACTCCATTCTCTCTTTGCACATTGTCAGTTATTTGACATAATCACATTGCTTTGTCTCCTTTATCACACATAACATTTTTTTATTTACAATAGTAACACATATTCGGGATTCTTTTCATTCATTATCAATGTTGATAATCTTCTTTCATCGATGATGGGTGTAGGTGTTATTCCCATCATGTATTTGCCATACTACAATTGTATTCCAAACAAATAGTGGTAGGAATTCATGGAAATAAAATCACATGGAATATCATCTTTATATTAACCAATGAAAGCTTACATTGATATGTTACCATAACCACTCCATATCCTTTCTAAACTAGAACAATCAATATGGTTGTCAATTTTTATCACACCGATTTCGATTTTTCTGCCATTTCTATTTGGAACTTATTTCTAGAGTTTCATTTGGATTATATATAGATCCTTTCCCATCCATCCATCTTCTTCTTCCACCTCTTACTACTTTATTGGCATGATCATTCATCTATGTATCTTTTAACTTTTTCCATTTTCTACTTTTGTTACAATTATTTGTTGTTCCTTTGATAACTCTCATCCTTATAACTATATTCTTGGTTCATTTTTTGAGTTTTCCTTCTCTTTGTGAACATTAAAATGACTTATCCCCTTCATATCCACATGTATAACAATCAGATCTTTCATATGTAACAAACAATCCTCCTCCTCTTCCATTGAAACTACCATGGGATCTACCTCAACATGCTATTATATTTTGTCTTCTTAAGCTGTCTCATTGTGTGCATCAACTACCTTTGGCATGGATATATGATCCATGCCACTATGACCTCCAATTACTTATGGAAATTTATAAGGGTTTATTGCAAAACATAAATTTCACCTACATGACGAGAGGTTTCCCATATATTAACTTTGTGCATTCAACCATAGGGATGTTATGAAATATAGAAGAAAACATCAAAGGAAAAAAAATAATATTTCAATCCTTAACAACCCAATCTTTTAGGCAATCCAAGGAGAAAATGTACCATAGTGTTTTGATACGTTTAATCCCTCTAGGGAAGTCTTACCACACATAACCATATCTGAAATATCTCTTTTATATAAGTAAAACCATCAATAAAACAACCCCTAATTTCTTAATTGATGGTGTTAAATCACTTGACATTATTATTTTTTACTTATGTCAAACCAATGAGACATCTATAACTGTAAATAACAAATAATGAAGAATGAGATGGTTGACAAGAAAATTTCCAATTCACACAATTGTTAGACAACTTAGAACTTCATTAATATGTATAAGATGAATTTGTTGTACATACCATAGCCTTATCACACGGATATCACAATCCAATAGCTTTGTAAAACCATAGCCATGTAAAACAATGAAAACCCTAGCTCAATGAAGGAGCTCCAACATGCATGAATCAGTCAAACAAGTCATCAAAGGAAAGACACCGTAACCTTTTCTTCTTCTTCACCAAATACACCTAGTGTTTCATCTCAAAACCCTAATCTTAAACTTCAAAGTGATGAAATCCTAACCCTAGAATTCAAAATTATACAAGAAGATCATGACACCCTACCAACTCCAAGAGAGAGAGAGAGAGAGAGAGAGAGACCAAGTGCAAATGAGGATATAAGAGAGAGAACATTACTAATGCACTCTACGTAATAACATTTCTAACACAAGAATGATACGCATAATGAGCTATGTGATATATAAAATAATATCCAACATCTTCTTCTTCACAAGCGCAATCTCCAATAAAGACATCCTTCACTCATGTATAACTTCTCCTATGATTTCCTTATGAACCTTAGTCAATCACTCCAAGCAAAAAAGTACAAATACAAGAGTATAATGATGATGGTGGTGATGAGAATTCATATGTCCTTCCTCTATATATACGAGAGGTAAGTGAGGCCAACAATACAATGTGGGTTAAATTCGTTACAAGAAACCTACAACAAACACTTGTACACCTACACAAGTGAAACATTATAATCTGAGGGTACAGATGTCATGCTCCAAGGTGATGTAAGGGATCTAAAATGTTGTTTCTACATAAGGTGTTCCCAGAAATATTTCATCAATCCTCCTAAGCCATGTACTCTACTAGGTCCACTTCCCTAGAATGAACACTTTCACAACTCAATCGTCCTTGAGCCAATTTCAAGCATCCATTTAGGAAACCAAGTCTCCATTTAGGAATCCAAGCCTCCATATAGGAATCCAAGCTACCCTATGTTGTCTAATCCTTTTAATTCCCTCCTCCAAGATGCACAATGCTCCTCCTCCTAAGTAAGATATTCTCCAAGCAAGTGAACCTCTCCATGTGTCCATCATGAAGGATGTCCCCCAAGCTATAAAAAGAACTTAAACACCCTAGGGAAGAATGCTAAGCAAGTATCCAACTAAGGCCAAGCAACCAATGAACAAGCTATCTCCAATGTAAAAATCCATTAACATACCATCTCCCAAGTGTCAATCCATCTTAGACCATTTAGTGGTTGAACATACACCATGTACCCCAAATCTCATGAAGCACTCCCAAATGTGGTGTAACTTACTTTTAGAGTAACCTAAAAGCGAACAAGCCTCTACCAATATTTTCTCTTAAGAAGGGTTATGTCATATTGAACTACAAATTCAAATCATTCACATACCTTGAAACTCGTTGAAGGCGTATCCTCCTCATGACCAACTTGAACTAGGATTTTATAGAACTCTATGTACTTGTGTACGGTTTGCTAGTTTTGTCTAAGATTTTATATCTATTTGAATAATGTTTATTTGTAATCTATGAGGAATTTTTTTTCTCACATATTTGCAGCCATTTTATCCAACTAAATTTTCTCCTTACCCTTCCAAATTCATTCTTGTTGCACAAACACCCACCATATAGAAACATGTCCCTTCAACTTCATACTAATGAATTCCGTTCTCGTAGGGTCTTTTATTCTCTTTAATTGGAAATATATTTGGATTTCACTTGGCTAGCCCATTAGTGCATCTACTCTCAAGCTTCAATCATACATGAAACTTATACCTATGTTTCCCTCTTGTTCTTAAAAAAAAGCAATTGCACTACAACATCTACATTTCCAACCTCACTTTCTTGTTCTTCCTCTAGTTTTGAGCCACTTGGTTAGCTTCTTTATCTTACTTCTTTCTCTCCAACTCTTTGATTTTTCACGACCGTCATTTTGCCTCTTCTTTCCATTTCTGCTAGATTTCTCTATTACAACCTCTTTGTCACCTTTTTGTTAGTCGGTCTTCTCTCCCATAACTTCTCAACAAATTTTTAAACCTATTAATGTTATAGTTGGGGGATTAATGGGCACAATCTATCTATAACTAATACTGTGTAGACTTATGCACAATGGTCTGCAAGGTAGAAGTTAGAACAAAAATAAGCTACACCAATTTAAATGGATCGATATTCTTTTTGGCAATGTAAGAATCATAGGACATGGTCATAGGGAATAGGACTACTCACTTTCATCAACAAAAATATGAATGCATGCTCATATTTACAAATACACTCCTCAAAGCTCTACTATAGCTAAATGAACAACTCTCTACAATTCAATAGATTCATAAACCATTGTCAAATTCTATAATAGGCCATGTTAATCAATTTGATTATCTTAATCACCATCTTTCTTATTCTTACACTAACCTCATTATTCATCTTCATTGGGTGAATTTTCATCTTCGCCTACCATTGTTATCATTGCAACTCTCTTGTGCCTTTATATCACTTCAATGTCTTAATTTACCATTACATAGTTAGCATAACTACCAAGCACATGTAGGCTCTCCTTCCATGCACAACCCTTTAGTTTGTGTTGGTGTAATTAGTGTGCCATCATTGTGCTCCACCATGCTATGTGCTTCTCCTACTCATGTGCCTTAATCAATTATGAATTGTTCTCACTTGACCCTAAACTACAAATTTCCTTCCATTTCCATGTGTATGTGCTTTGTCTAATAATAATAATCATCCAAAGTAAAGTCATCGCCTAACCAGATCCCCACTTGACATATGAGCCTCTTGTTTGTACTACTTTTACTTACACTTAATTATCAGTGTGCTTGCTACATACTTAATTTATTAGTTGATGCTCATTTGAATCAAATTGCAAAAACTTCAATTTCAGAAGCATGAATTTTTAATTTGATCAAATTGCAAAGCTTCAATTAAGAACCATGAATTACATTGACAATAAGGGCATCCAATTTGTTCATAAACTAAAAAGCTATATAAAGTGGAATAAGTTTGAACTAGCAATTGCCCTAGAAGGTGCAAAGACACACTAATTCTATATAAAAATTACAATTAACAAATAAACAACACCACCATCCAACTTTTGGTGTCTTAGATACCTTCAACAATACACTACTTTTAATATATGTAAATGGTTGCATATTTCATTGTGCTTCTAAGTATACATAACTGTTTGATTGATTTGTAGAATAGTTAACCCTCAAACTTGATATTTAAGCTCTCAAAAATTTGATCAATACATCTGAATGTAATCTATTTGTTCCACACTGAAAATGAATCAAGGTAATTTTTTTAAGCACTTTCTTAAAATAAAAATAAAAAAATTAAAGTTTCAATTTTCATCAAAAGAAAACATAAAAGAACAAATTTAATAATGATATCCTCTTAAAGTTTTAGGAGAAGGCTCTAACATATAAATTCAAAGAATAGGGAGTGATATAAGTAAAAAATATTGAAATGGTATTTCAGCCAATAGATATCAACTATCGAGTGAAAACAAAGGACTGATATCAACTATCCAGTGAAAAACACAGGTGCTGTATTCTGGATCCATAAAGGGAAGAGAAGTATCATAACTATCCGGGGAAAAACAAAGATCCTGTATTAGGGTTCTAAAATTCGTTATGGTTGTATGGGCTATTTTGTAGCATATATAATGAAATTTAAATTTTTTAAGAATTTATTTTGAATTTTGGTATAAGTAAACTTAAGGGTGTTATCTTTATAAAGGTTATAAGTTCAATTTGGTCATGGCTAGGGTTGCTCATTGGATTGTTCTGACAAGGCTTGAGCTAAGTCATAAGTTATTAGTATATCTAACTTACAAGTTGTTGACTATACTCTTAAGAAGTTGTTGTTCCAATGGTTAAAAAAAACTACACAAATTGCTCATCCCAAAATGCAGTGTGACAGCCAAAAATGAATTCTGGATTTATTGTCTCCCTTGAGAAAATTACAGTCCCTACTAATTTGTCATTTTTCATTTTGTGACATTTATTTGTTCCTTGTTATTTTTGGTGGGTATTTGTTCTTCTGAAAACTGCAGAATATTTCCACATGAAAATTTGGCCGAGTCCTCTAAAACGCCAGATTTAGGCTCTGGTCCGATAGGGCCTGGGTTAATCCCACTTTTAAACTCACTGGTTATTTTGAATTTATTACTATTGCAGGAGCAATTTATGTATGTTTTACAGTTTATGTTCCAATTTGACAAGTCTTATTGGCTTCTACCATGGCTCTACCTTCTCCAGCCATGGCAAATAGAAAGTATAGACAAAAACAAGAAAGAAACATACAAGAAACATCACTGGCTTCCATGATGGCTTAAGTAGAGCAGACAATGGCAATGCTACAAAACCCTTCCCAGAGATGGAAAATCTAGAAAGTAAACATGCAAGAAACTGTTTCAGTAGCTTCCATCATGGCTCAGTACAACAAGAAAATGGCAATGTTACAGAACGCTTTCCAGCCATGGCAAACATAAATACTGAACAGATCACATAGATGTTTTTGTTTTTATTATTCAAATTCCATCCATTTTTAGAGCAAAAATAGATTCACTGCTCTCAACTATGCATTTTGGATTGTACAATCTCCATGGTTTATATCTGCACTTCTAGTCACTTTAACCAGATTAATGCATTATTAGAATTTAATATGCACTTTTAATCATTTTAACTAGGTTAATGCACCATTATAATTTGATAAATAAGAGAGTAATTTAAACTTTTGACAGAAAACTCTCACCATTGTAAGTCTCTAGGGTTCTCCCCTAAGCTCTGGAGCCACGTTGGGTTATTTTTCAACAAAACACATATTCTTAACTTTTAAGTTCATTCAAACTGTAATTAAATCTTCCATTAATACATTTAGAAGTAAGAAACTTAAAAAATTCACACATGGTGAGGTTTCCTTTGGTAGACTTTAATGACCTTGTTGATGTTTGTAAATATAGTTTGATAAATTCCTTTGAAACCATCGCTTCAGGAAAGAAACCAGTGCTTTAGAGAAGACATCATTTCGAGAGCATAATTTCTTCAACAAAAACAGTGGTTCAAACCGGACATCAATTTCAGAGCACCGTTGCTTCAAGGAAAAAAAACAGTGCTTCAGACAATACATCACTTCCAGAACACAATTGCTTCAGAAAAAAAACAATGCTTTCAGAAAATACAATCACTATTTTCATAACACCATTGCTTCAGGAAGAACACTGCTTCAAAATGACATCATTTTCAGAGCACCGTTGCTTCAGGAAAGAAAACCAGTGCTTCAGAAAAGACATCATTTTCAGAGCACCATTGCTTCAATAAATATTTAAAACGCTGAAAAGTAATGACAGCTGTGGGATTTGAACCCACGCCCTTTCGGACCAGAGCCTAAATCTGGCGCCTTAGACCACTCGGCCAAACTGTCAATCGATGTATATAATTGTTTTATTTTTTCCATGCCTGTCCACAGAAATATTAAAAAATAAAAAAATAATAGGGACACCCAATTTTCTTTGACAAATCGCTGAGCACGCAAATTAGCTCACATCACCTTGGTAGATTTCCTTATATCTCTTGGCTATTTCAAAATCAGGTTGTAGGCTAAACATAAACCCTGGATTCAACCGACCATCACTGTTCGACCTGTGTTGAATGCCATCCATAGGTCGTTGGCTCGAATCCGGTATGTTTAGATATGTTATGAGGATTACACTCTACAAAGTGTAATTGCCATAAGGTCTTAAGAAAAATCGAGCTGTAAATGTAAATACTAGCAATAGCAATTACACTTAATGGTGCAAAGTCAAGTCTTGATAATAAAAAAAATTATCATATGTATTTGAAGATAATTAATTAGTAGGAAAGCTTATAATTATAACTATGACCCTTGGAGATCAAACAAATAATATTGAATCCATTACACACTAAGTGCAAAAAGATTGTATTTGTGAAATTATATTAATTATGTTATTAAATACTAATTATAATTAAATTTGCAAGTTTTAGAAATAAAAAAACCAACACAATAATAGTTATGTTTTTTGACCTATAATATTGGTCAGATGTATTAATCAATATTAATCGATATGTTCGCATAGGATTCAGAAGAGAAGGTATGCTGATTTTAATTAAAAAAATAGTGTTTTTTTTTTATAATTAAATTATTATTTTATTATACATTTAATGGATTTTAGTAGAAAAATTTTAAAAATATAAATTTCTTAAATATGAGGCATATTATTTTTTATAGTCTTAATTTTAAAGGTGTGTTATTAATTTTGTAACATGTTTTTATAACTTACTTTAATATTCTTTATCAGTTTTTAATAAAAGTATGGGTTATAAACATGTTAATACCCTAGTTTGCTAACACAATATATATAACAAAGTATGCAGGTACATAATTTATAATTTTATTAAATATTTGTTAATATTGTGTAACATTTATTATGGAGTCCACAAGTCGTCCCAAAATGTCACAATATATTATAGTAATTTCACTTATATAGTACATCATAGACAAATGATTTATCAAAACCAAGATAATGTAGTACCCTTAGCCATCATTCTATAAGGGTTTGACCATCACCTTCCTCACCAAGATCATTATTCAACTCCCATATTCCCAAAAAAGAGTTAGTGGGAATGCTTAGGATTAGGGGTTTTCTTACGAGATTATCATGTATTCTTTAAGGAGTTTTTATTTAACTTGGAGTTGTTATTTCCATCTACATTTGTTGTACATGGTGTGTACTCATATTTATTATGATACTTTAAGGTTTAGATATGTATAATATAACTAATTGAAGAGATAAAAATATATAATGTTAAAACAAGAAAAAAAACTAAACTTCTAAGAGTAGTGGTGGTTTCAAAAGACATAGTTAACACTTAAATAAAGAGAGCATAGCTCCATGAATAGATGGTGTACATTGTCTCTATATAGTTTAGGTCAATAACCAAGACCCCTAATGTAAGTGACCAACCCATAATTGTCCATATAATGTGGACATATAAGATCAAAGGCTAGATAATGTCAACACCATGTGCCTAGTCAATGACCAATTAGGTCCATAATTTGATTGACTCCCTTAATGGTCAGTTACATCTTCATGGTCAACTATGCATTCCAACAAGGCAAGTTTACTACATGAACCTATGGTTCCAACACCCTCCCTTAAACTCATATTGGATGGAAAATGAAAGTATAACCAAATCATATAACAATTCCCCCTTAATTTAATAAGGAATACAAATGTTAACAATGAAATACACTAATATAGCTAGGTACAGTGAAGAATCACTACCACCTATAAATTGTTAAAAATTCATGCATAACAAGTGTGACTGTAAAAGCAATGAAATTGATTGCAAAATCATGTGCATTAGCCCAAACCAACAATAAATAAATCCTAGATAAAATACATAAATGAAGCCAAGTGAACTAGTGAACTAGTCATTGGCAAGATAAAGTTGTTTTAAATTTCAAAACATCCTATTATCAAAGTCCAAGGACGTTTTCCACCTCATGCCTCTTGTATTTGAAATGAAACCATGATATCCATCCCATTAGGTCCATATAGAATAAGAGTGTTCTTTCCCTTTAGATTCAAAAGAAAACAACAATCTCCATTTCATCACGTCGAGATAGAACAAGAGTCTTCCTAGTCTACATTTTGTGTTATTATGATTGTCTATCCAAAATTATTTGTTATTATTAATTTTTAATTAGATCTCTAAATTATGGGGCATTGCATTGGTATTCAATTTTTTTAATTAAATAAAAAACAAAGATGTTGAGTGGGTCCAAAGACATGATCGACACATATTCATAAAACAAATAAATATTGAATAAGTTAAGTGGATTCAAATTTTAGTAAAAGGATCTTATTTCTATAGGGAACTTATTTTATGTGCTACTATAATCAATAATCTCTTTACAACATTTATCTCTAGATTTTCATTTTGGGTGATATATATATATTACCATCCATATATTTTCTTCTTCCACTTGTTGCTTCATTGGCATAGTCAATTATTTATGTACCATTAGATTTTTTCTATGTTCTACTCTTGTTGCTAATGTTTGGTGTATTTCATCATACTAACTATTGTCTTGGTTCATTTTTTAGTGAGGTTTCTCTTTGTGAACATTCAAATGATCTCCCCTTCATCTTCACATGTATAACAATATATCTTAGATATGTAACCACCAAATCCTCTTCCTCTTCCATAGAAACTACCATGACCTTTTCCTCAACATGCTATTATATTTGGTCTTCTTAGATGTCTCATTGTGTGTGTCTTCCACCTTCTGCATGGAATTGTGACATGTGCCACTATGACTCCCTATTCTTTGTGGGAATTTATGTGTTAAAATTTGAACTTGAATAGTAGTTATGCTAGATCTTTAAACAATTTCTACTATATCACAATATTAAGAAATAGGATCACTGAAAGATAGACAAGCACAATATACAAAAGAAACACAAATATTTCTCCTCTGGAAAACCCAATAATTCTTCGGTATAGATTCGTCAACAAGTACAATGTCAATTCGGTACAACAAAGAGATAAGGATCTTTCACACAAATATCCTAAGAATAACCAAGATAAGAAAACCTAAAGATAAGATATCTTCACATTGCAACTACTTTTCTCCCTCTAGCGAACTTGTTCTTCTTCTCTCTAGTAAATTGGTTTGAGTGCTTGATGTATCTAAATGAGAAATGTGCCTGCCCTATTTATACTTGTCTTTAGGGTGATGTTTCCTTATGGGGCTGACTTCACTAAGGAGACATTAAATAATGATTATTTAATGTATCTTCTAGATTCTTCTAAGTTGGATTTACAAGTAGGGTTTACATTTGTTCTTTAGGGGTCTTTATATGATCAATTACAATGTGAATATTTATCAAAGGAAGTACAACAAGAATATAACAATAATATCTTTCAAAGTTACATAATATTCAACACTCCCTCTTAACAAGGAAGGTATTCTTCTAACACGGTCATCATCATTGTCGATGTAGCTTTGTACTATGACCATTAACTTATGGCATCTCTTGAATCTACACATCACTAGAATTTCTCTAAGAGAAAGCCATCATCCGAATCATGCATCAGTCACAATCATACATCCAGGGGAATAATAGTAGCAACACATCAACGAGCCATGAACACATATTATATCATTATGAGACTTCATCTAGTTCACAAGGAATCTAGTCACATACATCCAACCGGATACATATCTCGATTGGATACACATACTCGGTTGGGTATGCATACTCAACTAGATATACATACTCAGATCGATACACATACTTGACTGGATACACATACTAAGTATGGCCATGCTCTCCATTACTTGTAAGTATGGTCACTCTCTCCAACCCTTGTGATTATAGTCAAGCTCTGTCATAACCCCAACAATTCTGAAAAATTTAAAATTTTTAAAATAACATAAATTCTCATTTAATGCAGTCATTAACTGTTTGATTAGTTTTATGTTACTAGAGATGTGACTGAATGATCTATTGACTATACTTCACTTTAAATAGTAGTTTCTTTTCAGTTACTGATTGTTTTTCTGTTTGCGACACAAGGTGGGTTTGTCGTGAAGGACTGGGCTTACTTAGCTTTCGAGCTAACGCAGCGGCTTTCTTCTATTACAGGTAAACAGGTAAGATGTACGGGTCGCAGTTAACAAGTCTACAGAGTATGAAACCATTTAATGTTCATACAGAAGGTGAAAGTAAGAAAGCAATAATTATTTCTTCATTTAGACAGCTAGCATAGTAGAAAATCACAACATCAAAGACCTACTTCTATTATTCATCGTTACTGTAACATGCCATGTTTAGATTTTGTCACATTCAGATTTGCAACTGTAGTTGTGAATGATAAGATATTACAAGTATCGATCTATACTTTCTTACTCTAAGCATGTACAGTTTTAATGTTTGATACAAGTTTTCCCTTAATAGTTAAGGGTTTGCACTGTTTTGGAATGCTACTCTATTTCCAAAATCGACATTGGGATAGAAACCAAATCACCCTTAGAATCAGTCCTAGACTTATCATATTTAACCCCTTTATGAGTTTTCAAGACTATTCTATCAAACAAAGAAGGTTAAGTATATCCAAGCTACCTATCATACATTAATTTATAACATCTTTCATAAATGTTCTGAGCTTAGAAAGCGACAAAAGACTAATTGTCCCCACTAGGATTCTAAGACTGTTAAAAAGGTTGTTAATCTACTAACAAGTATCAAATGTTATGAACTAGAGTAAACCAAATCAAATTGATGAATAATATAAATTAAATTACCACTAATTATAGACTTAAAAGAAATGTTATATTGCTTACATTCTTTTGAAGACTAAGGCATTTGGCATTAAAGTTGTAGGTTTAAAACAACTACGCCATAATCATAATCCATTGCTTTTATAACTCTTTACCACTCACACAATTCTCCATACCTATGTATACGAGACTAAGATAATGAGTAATATCTATAGTGCAAATTTTATAACCATAATCTAATGTTGCGTGGTTGATAACATAACGCAGGTTATACTATGGTATAAAGCACCTTATGGGATCTCCACGCGATGATTTGGTTTATAGATCAGTCAAAGGACAAGGTCGTGGAACTTTAGAATTTTACCCACTGCATGGAAAGTATTTTAAGTACTACGTGGTCGCGTTTCAGCCATGCATTGGCGTTATAAAACTGTTGACTTAACCCTACTTATAATTTCTCCTTTGCCCTCAGCCTCTGGCCGCTCTGCAAACCCTTCTGGTTCGTTTTGTTGTTGTGTTGTTTGCCATCAGTCCTCCTGTTGCTCCAACTCTTTGTGAGCTCGGCTATTGCATTGTGTGGGAGATTAGGGTGTTGAAAGACTCGTTGTTGGTCTCTGCGTTACCCCGTTGTTTAATTTGAGCTCTGGTTTGTGACAGTCCTTACCCTTTTTCGTTCCTATGAGAGTGATTCCTCCTTCAATGGAACGTGGCTTATGCTGTATGTAGACGGTGGGTTATTCGCCAGGAAAGAGATTTTAGCTGTAGGGTTTGACCCGTCCATCGATTTGTTGGGGTTTCTTTTGTTGTCAAAGGTTGAGAGTGTTATCAACGTCGCTGCTTTGCCATCGATTGGCAGGTTCCTTGCTCAAACTGGTCGCGACATCACTGTATGGGATTTCCCACTGCTAAGGTAACCAGGTATAATCATTTTCATTACAATCGAGCTAACATAAAAGTTATTACATTTCATTTTCATTAATAAAGTAACTAACAGTCTACTCTGAAACATGGTTTTGCAGATATACCTGTTACCTTCCTCTGCATAAAAAAGGAATGAGGGTTACAGCAACACGGGCCATGGTAAGCCCAGGTCTCTCCACGGCTTGTCCACTTGCGTGAATCCTTAAAGGATTTCGATGGGTTGGTCATTACGGCCCTTATTGACCCTCATGGCTTTTGGTTGTTTGTTTTTATGTTATGTAATCGTGGGTTAATACCCCAGCTCTCAAGCAGAGCTCTCCGGCTTCGACCGTGAGTGAAAAAAAAACTTGTTTGTAATTATTATGGTGTTTATAAAAACTGAACAGGCTGTAAGCCTTCCTGCATAATTTTATTTGCACTGTTGTGGGTTAATACCACGACACTGGCTTTTATTTACAGCCAATACATTTGGGTATTTTGTAAAGATTAGGGTATTTACCCTCGGTTATTATACACGTAAATAGTTACTGTAATCTTTTCTTGCATTCCTTACTTGCTTACACTATAGAAGTTTGAATGCTTATTATGTTTAATTTTTATTCTTATAAACATAACTGTGAGTATAAATTACTGTTAGATTTACCATTAGTTAATTTACTTGTAAATAAAATGGATTTTATAGGGTTTAACCCTAAATTGCAATGAAGGATAATAATATTGTTCTTATTTCTTTAAATGTTAAAATAAATTAAATTAAGAAGGTAGATGTAACATTAGGGTTACTATTAAGTTTATAGTATGCAATTAAGCTCGACTACATAGCATCCTGTACTTCTGTCTTTTCTCCCTGCACAGATAAATTTTTGATCCGTATACTGAAAATAAATGTTATTATCTAGTTTATAATTTAACCTCCTTATTAGTAAGAAAATGTAAATGATGTATTGTTTATATCCTGATAATAATATAGGGTTTTAAATTCTTTTTTTTGCAATTAAACTGAGTACTGTCAGTAGACTTATACTATAGCTCAAATAATTTTAAGATTTACTTTCAGCAATAAAAATGCTACCTATGCTAATAGTAATATTATTCCTATATTGCATAAAAATTTACTGTTCTATAACTATTTAGCTCTCTGTGAATACTTTAGATTCTATATTAATATCCTTAGTTTGTTTTCAAGTTTATTGAACATAGTACTTAATAATTAACTCTATTTTCTTTTGTAAATAAATTGTTTTTCTTAGTTATAATATTTATTTATATACATATACAGACTTTAAATTAACTCTAACTAGGGTTTACTTTGTAATTACAAATATTATCATTTGTCCATATTTTGAATAAAAGAATAATAGCTCTGTATCTTATTCGAACTCAGTCTTAATAAAAGAAGGAAAAATAATAAACTAAAAAACATTACAAACATTAATAGCCTCCAGTCCAGAATAGTTGATAGTAGTATTTAAATATTATATAACTAGTTCCTACTTTGCGTTTATTCTTAAAAATGAAGTTATCCAAATACAAGGAAAGGAACTATATAAATAACAGTATGAATTCTAGTCTAACCTCTACTATCTGTCCTTTACAGTAGAATTTACTAGAAACAAATTACAGTACAAGGAAGTAATTTAAAAACCTAAACTTATGCCACAGTCAATAAAATATCTTTTCTAGAATAAGTTAAAGAGAACAATCTAATACTCTGCAATTTCATCAAGTTATCCATATTTAAACTTCACCCCTGTGCTAGAGTACAATCTGGTAAAACCCAGACGTGGAAAAACACAAAGGGTCTTTATCATTCATCAACAGTTTCTAATATTGTCATCTAAGAACATTTACATTTCTAACCAGTAAAGCCTTTTTTTATCACAACTACTAAGTAAACATTCAAACATTCACAGTTACTAAAAATATAAACAGTCAAGTGTTAGAACCTGTTTAAACTGTGGACAACAACAGCAATGGGAGGTCGTTCCTCCCTACCAACTCCTAGAGAGCGCTCAGACAGCGATTCCTCAGGACCTTTGAGCTTTCTCTGGTCTCCCTGGCTGGAACTAGGTGCAGCAAAGTCAGATACCAGTCTTCAAACTCAATATTAACCCAGAGCTTTTTCAGTAAGCTCTCCCAGCTAACAAGCTGTAATAAAACAAGC
>LPNX010906852.1:133507-149523 GCA_001517045.1 Pseudotsuga menziesii | reverse complement strand
TTACATAATTTTACAAAATTGGGGTATGTGACATACACACCCCCTTAAAATGTAACATCGTCCTCGATGTTACTTATTCTTCATCCTCTGGAACCTCCTCGAACAGATTTGGGTATGCTTCCCGCATCTTACTTTCCAGTTCCCAGGTAGCTTCTTCAGGACTAAGGTGCTTCCATTGCACCTTCAGCTGTCCAATCGTGCGGTTCCGTAGAGTAATTTCCCTCCTCCCAAGGATACAGTTTGGCTCCACCAGAAATTCTCCTTCTGGTTCCACTTGTACAACGTTCCAATCAATTACATGAGTAGCATCATGAACATACTTTTTCAGAACAGAAATATGGAAAACATTATGCACTTTCAAATTAGGTGGTAACGCTAACTGATATGCAACTTGACCGATTCTGGATAGAATTTCAAACGAACCATAGTAACGTGGTGCTATTTTTGCACAACTCCCCAGTCTTAGGGAGCTTTTCTTTGGTCTTACCTTTATGAACATGTGTTCACCCACCTGGAACTCTTTGGGAGTTCTTTTCAAATCTGCTTGGCTCTTTTGGCGATCCTGTGCCACCTTTAAGTTTTCCTGCACTTGTTTTACAATATGTTCCATTTCCTTCAATAATTTAGGACCTAACACCAATCTATCTACTGGATTATTCCAGGAGATAGGAGTGTTACATTTATGCCCATACAGAATTTCAAATGGGTTGAACTTAGCTGAGGATTGATAGTTATTATTGTAAGCAAATTCTGCTAAATGCAAGTAGTCCTCCCACTTACCTGGCTGATCCTTAACATACATTCTTAACAGATCTTCCAACACCTGATTCACTCTTTCTGTCTGTCCATCTGTTTGAGGATGGAAAGAGGTGCTGAAATTCGGTGTTGTGTTTAATCCTTTAAACAAGGATTTCCAGAAATTCCCTGTGAATTTAGGATCCCTGTCTGAAATAATAACCTTAGGTACTCCATGCAACCTAAAAATATGCTTTAAAAATATATCGGCTATATTGGCAGCCTTGTAGGTAGTCTTGACAGGAATGAAATGTGCTGCTTTACTTAACTTGTCCACTACCACCATAATTGAATCGTTCTGATTCTGATTTCTGGGTAATCCAATAATGAAATCTAAGCTGATTATCTCCCATTTCCAACTAGGAATAGGCAAGGGTTGCAATAAACCAGCTGGATGTTGGTGTTCTGTTTTCACTTGTTGACAGTCCAAACATCTAGCTATATACTCAGCTACTTCAGATTTCATATTAGGCTAGAAATATTCTTTTCTTAACATGGTGACAGTCTTCTGGTATCCTGGATGCCCTGAGTAAGGGGTTTTATGAACCTCATCCAGTATCAGCAATTTAACCTTGGGCACATTAGGCACATACAATCTGTCCTTAAACAATAAAAATCCATCTTTATTTATACTATAACCTTTTATTAAACTTTATGTAGGTTCTTCTTTAGCTGTAACCTGTAATTTTTGATAAATTTCATCCAATTTTATCCCTTCAGTCAGCTGTTCATTTAAATCAGAAGCATAAGTACTGATTGCTGCTGTAAAATTCAGCTTTGCATTTCTGCTCAAAGCATCAGCCACCGTATTTTATTTTCCTTTCATGTGTTGGATTTCGAAATCGTATTCACTTAAGAAGGCTAACCATCTTGCTTGCCTTGCATTTAAGTTGGGATGATCTAAAAGGTATTTCAGACCTTTATTATCAGTCATTAAAGTAAACTTTCTGCCTATTAAGTGGTGTCGCCACATTTTTAATGCATGAATAACAGCACCAAGTTCCAAATCATAAGTGGCATAATTCTTTTCGTGGATTTTTAACTTCCTAGACTCATAGGCAATGACATTCCCATCCTAAGTCAACACTCTGCCTAAACCATTATTACAAGAATCAGTGCATACCACAAAATCCTTATTAGGATCTGCTATTCTTAGAATAGGCGCATGTGCATCAATAACATGGTAAATAATATTCAAGAATACTTATCTTTTAAATATGGTGCAACTAGCATCATCAAGTCAACGTTCCTCCCAGCCTTAGTCACCATCAAGCCAATACTGGTTGAGCAGGTCACCCCCGATATGAAGTCATGGATCCACACACTAAGGAAATATCTCTTTCCAATTCGATCTATAAGGACAATACGTATGCCCACAACCTTAGGGACACAACACGGGATTTTCCCTCTCCCGCAAGACAAATTTCGACCACTATGATCTCTTTCATAGGATTTCCCCCCTCTCCTAAAAGACAAAGTGTGACCACTAGGTGATCTCAATATTAGCTCAAATATCTATTTGAGAAGCCACAACTCAATCCCTCACCACCTACTTACTCTTCCATCCTACTACCAGGTGCAACGGTAATCTCTTCACCTCCTAGGCCCCACAAGGCATCACCATTCACCATCAGGATTTATGTGTAGTTCCAGGACAGAGATAAGTGGTGGAAAAAAGGAACTATACCATATTTGATTCGGATTACTTCAAACATGACACAATATCCTCGTGCTCCAAGCAAATATTTCACACACATAGTAGAGCATACATGGGTTCCTAGGAAAACAATCTTACCCAGATCTCAACTGTAATGGAATGAACAACTTGCCTTCCATGAATGAATGAAGGAATGAATAATCAAGAATCATCATTCGAAACTGAAGGGAGAGAAGTCTCTCCATTGTATCCCTAAACTCTCCTCACTTGATCTTCATTCACTTGCAAGACACGTTGGTGCAGTTATGTGCACAATACCATATTGATTCCTCCTTTGGAATTTTCATTCCTATCAGAGCAACCCTATTCTCTCACCACCAAAATCAACAATATCAGAATGAATGACCTCTAAAGCAATTTGAATCCCTTTATACCAATTTGAATTGCCTACAAGAGATTGACTATAGACCATTGAGAAGCAACTCCAAATCACTGGGGCTTCTCAAAACCCATTGAATGACCCATTCATGTTCTCCATAGCATAACTCAAATCCACTGAGACTGACTCTAAACCACTAGAAAACCCACTTCCAATAATTGCAGATAACTTGAATTTACTAAGGTTGACTGAAACCTCCCCAAAATCACTCCCATGCACTAGAGACAACTCAAATTTCACCTACTGACTCGAATTTCCCCAAATTCACTGCCATGCATTCAAGATAATTCAAATTGACCCAAAAATGACCAATTTAATTGAGTATGACTCAAATTCATGTCATTATTTGAAGACTACTAACTTTAGACACTAATTATCTGAGGGCAAATCCAATTAACCAAACTAACTCTAACTGAATGTCAGTTACTCTAGTTCATTGGAGTTACTGGGGTGCATGGTGCATGGTTGCATGGGTGCATGCAAAGCATCAATTAGGTGTAATAGGAACTCCATATACAGTCCAATAAAATCAAAATTAAGAAAGATAGAGTATTTTTAGGAATTTCAACAACTCCTAGTCCCCCTAACCCCCTTGTATGTGGAATCCAATCCCCCCCATCCACGTTTGCTTACCATGTCGAGCTATTATTTAACTAGCAGAGATCCATTTTAAACCCAGATCTATTAAGCACCGAGAGGGTTCCAATTTCTTGAGGTCTACATTTTTTTTACCATTTGGATCCCTCTGGGTACTTGATAGATCTGGGTTTAAAATGGATGTATGCTAGTTTAATTTTTTATATATATTTTTATTTAAGTCGATATGTAATTTATATTTTTCATTT
Organism: Pseudotsuga menziesii; assembly: GCA_001517045.1. Taxonomy (NCBI): domain Eukaryota; kingdom Viridiplantae; phylum Streptophyta; class Pinopsida; order Pinales; family Pinaceae; genus Pseudotsuga; species Pseudotsuga menziesii. The sequence goes on along the minus strand of LPNX010906852.1, from coordinate 145,787 downwards.
TTTAATATTTTTTATTTATGTCGGCTAGCTTAACGTGACATGATCTCCCACATACTCGGCTTGAGAGCACCTCACTTCTCTCGGTGCAATTAGCATGACTGTAATGACTAGTTTTAATGGTATATTTTAAATTTTAAAATTAATGTTTAAAAACTTTTAAAATTATATTGGTATTTTAAATTTTAAAAGTTGTTGAGAAAGATACCTTCCCGCTTTGTTTAAGAAGACCCATTTTAAACCGAGATCTATCAAGCACCAAGAGGGATCCAATTTCTTGAGGTGTACATTTTTATACCATTTGGATCCTCTCAGTACTTGATATATTTAAGTTTAAAATGGATCTATGCTAGTTTTTTTTTTAAAGTTTAAGTCGATATGTAATTTTTATATATGTCGGCTAGCATAACGTGACTAACGTGACAGGATCTCCCCCATACTAGGCTGGGCTGGGGTAAATAATAATAAAATAGTTATAATAATGTCCATAGTCCATATTCCAAGCACCTAGTGCCACCATAATAATCAAATAACAACATTACATATGCTAGAGGCTTACCGTCGAGGAATTACATTTGTGCAATGACTATCAAATATCATTTTGGAGAAAAAGTACTGAATAACATCACAAACTTAAAATAGTTTTCACCGTGGACTCCATTATGCAGGGTATGTATTGATCATTACTTTAATTGAATACATATAATTTTACTAGAACCGAATGCTAGTGTCTAGTATTTTAGTTATGCCATAATTTTAATTAGCCATCATAAGTTATTGTTTCATATTAAATGCTTCACTATTTTAACTCGAAGCTCATCCTGTAGAGTCCATGTTGATATTTCATAGGATCACAAGTTTAGATTCCCACTACATTAAATGGATAACCACAAGATATTGGTTAATGGGAGTTATATTGTTACATTGCACTTGAACAAAAGATGTAATGAACGTCCACAATTCAATACAAAAAGGATGCTTGTTATAACATGTATTTCAAATCTTGAAATGGCAATTCATGCATTTATGGATGCAATCCACATCAACTATTGGAAAATCTTTGTCATGTTGAGTTTCAAATGATTATATAGGAATCCTGTTAGCTAATTTTGAATTGTAGAAACCATTCATAAACTTTTTGATAGTGAGTAGCAAGTACTATGGTGTCCTTTTGAGTTCAAGCAACAAGGGAAGACTATGTTGTAGGTATTTTAATTTCATTAGTGATTAGATATCATGCCTCCCAAAAAATCAAGTCAAGAGAACTCACCTAAAGATAAGAAGAAAATGGAGGCCACTTGTGATCTATAAATAATTGAAAGTGATAAGGAAGTTGTCCTGGAAACCTATGTTCTGGTCATAGAATTGGATAAACCTAATATAGAGCCCATCAAGCCAAGTTCCAACGATGTTGAAGCTAGAATAAGACCTCAATCAAATTTTCATGGGCGGGGGGAAGATATAGAAGATTAAAGGAGTAAGATTACCTTGATGTGATTCCCCTTAGCGATCCATCCAATATCAATGTTGATGATTATGTGTTTACGAATATCAATATTTCTCGTGTACATAATATTGTTTCCAGTATCAGAAGGTCCCACTTACATAATATTGCTTCCAAAACCCCTATCCTTCCTTGCTCAAAGGCTAGTGAATGGATCTCAAAAACATCGATATCACCAAAAACAATGTTATTAATGACCTTCGACAATGTGGTGACTCTTTCCAACCATCATAATTGATTATATGCTACAAATTACATGAACATGAGGCTTATATGATTACATGATGGGTAGAATAATTTTCATAAGGATAATAATGTTAAGAAGATCTTGGAAAGTTGGTGGGTTGAGGGTAAGATATTCTTTGCTAAAAGTGATGGTGTGTATGATATCACTAATTTAATATACCCATACATCTATGCAATGGCTTTCAAATGTGTGGATTAAATGGTGAACCAAATTGCATGTGCTTCAAATTTGCTCAGGTTCTGGTTGTTTACACTATGATATCAAGAGAATTTGTATTTAATTGGGTTGTTATCCTATCTCATTCAATGAAAAAAGCTTTAGAAAGAGCCAAGAAGCCTAATATTGAATTATCCCTTGCTTTCTATATGGTTTCTTATGTACTTGATATTTTATGTGCAAATAACCCTCTTCCAAGGTTGAAATGATGTTGGAATATAACTAGACTCTCTTGTTCATGATTATTGTTATAATTTATGGGAGAACACATACAAAAGATTCTATGCATAGTTATTGTGTGATTATTTCTTTGCTCCATTATACAAACTATTTTTTTGCAAACAATGCCCTAGGTTGTTGAATGAAGCAATGTTTTTATTGAGAAGCATTGGAAGTTGGTATTTACGAGAACAACATATTTATCTAGGAATGTATGGAGTGATTGATTCTCCTAATCTGCTATCAAAATATGTCCCAAATACATTGTCCTTAAGAGAGATAGGTTACCCAACCATTCTTCTTGGATTTAATTCTTCCCTAGCAAAAGATAAAATGAAAGGTTTCAATCCATACACCATCTACACTTGCCACTAGATTGACTTGTTATAAAATTGCAAGGTAGGAATCAAATGTAGTACTAGGATATATATTTCCCCAAGGGAAATGTAGAAGACATGATCCTAAGGGATTATACTTACATCATAATAATAAACTAAATATTTTTTAGCCATATGCTCATGAAAAACATGAAAATAATGAGGTCTTCTAGAATTTCGTCCCTTGGAAAGAAGTTCAGGAAATATTAAAACCTAAGGGATAATCATAATCTTCCAATCAAGATAAAAATTACGAGGACAAATCAAAGAATGATAGAGGTAAAGAACATAAAATATAAATTGTGTGAAAATCAAAATAAGAAGTTGACGCAACAAAGCAAAAGCTTGTCGATAGTGAAACATTGAAGAATAAAGAGGAAGAATAAAAATCTAAAGAAACATAAGAAGGAAGGATGAGATAGGAAGCATAGGAAAAGAAGAAAAAAAACAAGTATAGATGAAGAAAAAAGAGGAAGAAAATAAATATAAATTAGTGAGAAAACAACATGAATATAAAGAAAATATGGACATTGCAAAGGGGAAAAGCCAAGAAGAAAAATAGAAATTGGAAGTAACAAAAGTAAATGGAACATGTAGTACTAATCAACAATAGGGAAATAAAGATACTACATAGGTTTAATGTCAACTTTCCATTCATGAAACCAAACTGATCAACCTTACTCTAATAAGTGGATTGATCAAACCACGAAAGATCTTGTGAAACATACTATTGTTTCCTGAGAAAGAGGAAAAAGTAAGGGGATTATAATTGAATAAATAGTTACCCCTACCAATTTAGAGATTGGAAGCAACAAAATTAAATGGGACATGGAGTACTAATCAACAATAGGGAAAGAAAGATACTATATAGATTAAGGTCAACTTACCATTCGTGAAACTAAACTGATCAACCTTACTCTAATAAGTGGATTGATCTAAGCATGTAAGATCTAGTGATTCCAAAACATACTATTGTTTCATGAGAAAGAGGAAAAGTTAAGGGGATTATAATTGAATAAATAGTTACCCCTACCAATTTAGAGATTGGAAGTAACAAAAGCAAAAGGAACATGTAGTACTAATCAACAATAGGGAAATAAACATACTACATAGGTTTAAGGTCAACTTACCATTCATGAAACCAAATTGATCAACCTTACTCTAATAAGTGGATTGATCTAAGCATGGAAGATCTAGTGATTCCAAAACATACAATTGTTTCATGAGAAAGAGGAAAAGGTAAGGGGATTATAATTGAATAAATATTTACCCGTACCAATTTAGAGAATGTGCTATCATGGGGTGAGAGATATATCCTTGAACATGCGGATAATATGTAGCATATTTAAAATTGATAGCTCATAATAAAATGGAAATGACAATTGTCAAACAGACTCAAAGGAAAACAAAAATTGATTTGGATTGTTAACACTAAAAAGTGTTCACCTAACTGTACATGGTATAAACCATATACATACATCATATTCCTACCACATTTCCCTTACTTTTGACCTTCATAATTGTAATTCCCATACATTTTTTCCTCATTCACTTGTGGTTACGCTGGGACATTTGTGCTCTCAGGTATTCACATACTCCCTTGCCACCATTCTCGTTTCCATACCATTCCCATGATGTATGTTGAGGAATCCTTAGTACCCATATTGGGTCCATTCCCCATTTGACAACTGTCCGTGGAGACAATATGAGAACCAACCTGTGGAGCCGCGGAACCACTTCCAAGGATAGCTACGGTGGCCCATTCTACAGGAGAAGAGGTGTGTTTTTATTTATTTGCATTAGTTTAGTTTAGCCGATATATGTTAAAAAATGATAATTTTTTTTGCTTTTCATTATTAGTTTAGTTTGTTTTTTCTATTTTCCATTGAACTCTTTCTTACGATCACAACGATCTAAGGTTGTTCTTCTACACGTAGCTGGGGAGAAATCCCCACTACATGGATAAAATCATACTATGCATGAGTGAAGTGGAAAGTATTGGACATTAAAAGGACAAAACTAATTGATCTATTATTAGCTATACTTACTATTACTCATGCTACTTTGGAAAAGGCCTAGATAGAAGCTAAATATGTGCAACAATTTAAAAGAAAATTGCATAGTTGGAAATGAAGTAAAATATTACAAGTCAGCACAAGGGTTAATAACAACCTTCAATGACTATGCTCTAGAAGAAGATGTATGAAATGCTCAAATTAAAAGGGAATTTTATAAGAATTTTTTTTAGTTACACGGATCGAGTCTACAAATTTCAATGTTATATAACGAAAATATTGTATGAAAATAAGCGTAGGGAAAACCATAGGATCATATGGACTTTATTAAGAAAATTGAAAATAAAAACAAGAATTTCTTAACATCATGTTTTTAAGCAAAAAATAATCTTTGAAATTGAACATGATTTTTTGGAAAAATGTATCTGAATATTAGGTGAGTAGGGGATGAATGGATGGCATGCATCAAAATTTGGGATTACATTAAGATGTTATTGATTAAATCCAACTTCCTTCCCTTGGGCACCAAAAAGCTTTTTTCCAACAAGTGGTAAAGCCTTACACAAATTCACTCATGCAAAATAGTGGATATTCAAGAGATTTCAAACATAGAAAAAAGGAACCACTTAAGGATATTATTAACATAAGACACAAAAAGGGTAGCATGTACTCAAGGCTTTTCAACCACTTGTTTTTTCGGCATCATGATGACGACATGTTTTTCCACATATTAACTTGTGTAAAAGTTTATTTGAAGAATGAGAAAAATATGATAAGGATTTAAGTAAAGATAAAACACACACATACACAATATTCTAACTAGACACAACGATCTATACAACACACACACACACCTCTTAAGGCATATCTATAGTCCCCACTTATCTATTCAATTCAATATTCTAACACTTGCCCTTATCCATTTGGAAACTATGCATTGTGGCATACACAAATTGATCTACAATTCAATATTCTAACTCGCGCCCTTATCCATTTGGAAACTATGCATTGTGGCACACCTGAACATTGATATTTATCTTCTAGCAATTTTTTTGTCTTGTTGCATCCAAAATCCCCTCCTAATATATTGTGCACCACTCTTATCAAATTATCCATCAATATTTTGGTATGGATAATTGCTTCCCTTCAAACAAATATTCACATTGTATGAAGTAATCCAAATGTTAATTTCTATTCATGTGACTAGGCTCCTATACTACATCTCTAAGACTTTCCCAAAATCTCTATTGTCTGCACCCAAGTCCTTAATCTATGCAAAACAAACTACCTTGTTCTTCATTTTAAACAATGTTAGCACTATACTTCCTAGCTTATCCACAATCTTGTTATCCCTTCTATAATTGTGCGTTAACACAAATGTGCAACTCTACAAAAACTCGACCCATCTCACATGGTCTTGAATTAGATTCACTTGGTTGTTAATAAATTTCAACACTTGATGATCTATGTACAAAATGAATTCCTTTGAAATAAGTAGTGCCTCAAATGCTTTAGTAAGTACATAGTGGCATAAAAACCACAATCATAACTAAAATACTTAGGTCAAACTTATTCTACTTATTGGTGAAGAGCGGTATTGACCTTACATCTAGATCCCAAACTATGTTAATAAATAATACTTTTACACCATAATCCACATGAACCACTATTGAAATTGGGTAATTCCAACACAAGTGCTTATGTATTATGATTCAACACCTCAAAAAACTCGCACACATGCACACTCCACTAGAATCCATGCACTTTTATACATTTTGTGCTTTGTGCACTTATCCTTTTGAATCCTCTAATTAATTTGTTAAAAATGAAATTCCATGAAAACTCCTAACCTCCATATCATTGAGAGGAGTAGGCCACTCTAAATTTGTCTTCACTTTCTATGAATCAATGTGCAAATTGTTCTTTAACACCAAAAATACAAGATACACCAACTCTTCCATTAAGAATTCACATTAGTTAATGGACAATCGACCCTTTCTTAATGCTTCAAACCACAACATTAGTTTTTGCATATGTTATCCATTTCTACTAAACATAAAAATATCATCTAAATAAACCATGAACTTAATTATGTAAAATCATGATAACTTGACCATTAATCACTTAATAGAACTTGGTGCATCAATTAACCCAAAATGCATAACCAACCACTCAGTAAATTATCTTAATTTGTCTTGCATGCATTCTTCTACAAGTCTCCCTTTTTGATATTGATCTAGTAAATGGTAACAACTTTTCAAATATCTTGGTAAAATATTTGAAGCCACTCAAACTTTCCATTAGATCATTTACCCTCAACAGTTGGAAAATATTTGTGATCACAATCTTGTTCAACTCTTTAGACTTTTTACATGTATTTCTTCAATGTTCAATTCAATGGTGGTATCACAAATGGGGTGGTATTTCCTTTAACCAAACACTATGACAACAACTTACCAAACCATTGATTCAAGTCTATACCATGCACAATATTCCTTTGTAGTTTTAATTCATCTAGTAAATCACCACCTATGTTGGTGTACTTGTCCATCGACTTCTTTACCTCTCTATGTATTTCTTTTTTCTTGATGCACTCCATTCTCTCTTTGCACATTGTCGGTTATTTGACATAATCACACTACTTTGTCTCATTTATCACACATATAACATTTTTTTTATTTACAATAGTAACACATATTCGGGATTTTTTTCATTCATTAGCAATGTTGATAATCTTCTTTCATTGATGATGGGTGTAGGTGTTATTCCCATCATGTATTTGCCATAATACGATTGTATTCCAAACAAATAGTGGTAGGAATTCATGGAAATAAAATCACATGGAATATCATCTTTATATTAACCAATGAAAGCTTACATTGATATGTTACCATAACCACTCCATATCCTTTCTAAACTAGAACAATCAATATGGTTGTCAATTTTTATCACACCGGTTTCAAATTTTCCGCCATTTCTATTTGGAACTTATTTCTAGAGTTTCATTTGGATTATATATAGATTCTTTCCCATCCATCCATCTTCTTCTTCCACTTCTTACTACTTTATTGGCATGATCATTCATCTATATATCTTTTAATTTTTTTCCATTTTCTACTTTTGTTACAATTATTTGTTGTTCCTTTGACAACTCTCATCCTTATAACTATATTCTTGGTTCATTTTTTGAGTTTTCCTTCTCTTTGTGAACATTGAAATGACTTATCCCCTTCATATCCACATGCATAACAATTAGATCTTTCATATGTAACAAACAATCCTACTCCTCTTCCATTGAAACTACCATGGGATCTACCTCAACATGCTATTATATTTTGTCTTCTTAAGCTGTCTCATTGTGTTCATCAACTACCTTCGGCATGGAATTATGATCCATGCCACAATGACCGCCAATTACTTATGGAAATTTATAAGGGTTTATTGCAAAACATAAATTTCACTTACATGACGAGAGGTTTCCCATATATTAACTTTGTGCATTCAACCATAGGGATGTTATGAAATATAGAAGAAAACGTCAAAGGAAAAAAAAACAATATTTCAATCCTTAACAACCCAATCTTTTAGGCAATCCAAGGAGAAAATGTACCATAGTGTTTTGATACGTTTAATCCCTCTAGGGAAGTCTTACCACACATAACCATATCTGAAATATCTCTTTTATATAAGTAAAACCATCAATAAAACAACCCCTAATTTCTTAATTGATGGTGTTAAATTACTTGACATTATTATTTTTTACTTATGTCAAACCAATGAGACATCTATAACTGTAAATAACAAATAATGAAGAATGAGATGGTTGACAAGAAAATTTCCAATTCACACAATTGTTAGACAACTTAAAACTTCATTAATATGTATAAGATGAATTTGGTGTACATACCATAGCCTTATCACAAGGATATCACAATCCAATAGCTTTGTAAAACCATAGCCATGTAAAACAATGAAAACCCTAGCTCAATGAAGGAGCTCCAACATGCATGAATCACTCAAACAAGTCATCAAAGGAAAGCCACCTTAATCGTTTCTTCTTCTTCACCAAATACACCCAGTGTTTCATCTCAAAACCCTAATCTTAAACTTCAAAGTAATGAAATCCTAACCCTAGAATTCAAAATTATACAAGATGATCATGACACCCTACCGACTCCAAGAGAGAGAGAGGGAGAGAGAGAGACCAAGTGCAAATGAGGATATAAGAGAGAGAACATTACTAATGCACTCTACGTAATAACATTTCTAACACAAGAATGATACGCATAATGAGCTATGTGATATATAAAATCATATCCAACATCTTATTCTTCACAAGAGAAATCTCCAACAAAGACATCCTTCACTCATGTATAACTTCTCCTATGATTTCCTTATGAACCTTAGTCAATCACTCCAACAAAAAAAGTACAAAGACAAGAGTATAATGATGACAGTGGTGATGAGAATGCATATGTCCTTCCTCTATATATACAAGAGTTAAGTGAGGCCAACAATACAATGTGGGTTAAAGTCATTATAAGAAACCTACAACAAACACTTGTACACCTACACAGTGAAACATTATAATCCAAGGGTACACATGTCATGCTCCAAGGTGATGTAAGGGATCTAAAATGTTGTTTCTACATAAGGTGTTCCCACAAATATTCCATCAATCCTCCTAAGCCATGTACTCTACTAGGTCCACTTCCCTAGAATGAACACTTCCACATCTCAATCGTCCTTGAGCCAATTCCAAGCATCCATTTAGGAAACCAAGCCTCCATTTAGGAATCCAAGCCTCCATATAGGAATCCAAGCTACCCTATGTTGTCTAATCATTTTAATTCCCTCCTCCAAGATGCACAATGCTCCTCCTCCTAAGTAAGGTATTCTCCAAGCAAGTGAACCTCTCCATGTGGCCATCATGAAGGATGTCACCCAAGATATAAAAAGAAGTTAAACACCCTAGGGAAGAATGTTAAGCAAGTATCCAACTAAGGCCAAGCAACCAATGAACAAGTTATATCCAATGTAAAAATCCATTAACATACCATCTCCCAAGTGTTAATCCATCTTAGACAATGTAGTGGTTGAACATACACCATGTACCCCAAATCTCATGAAGCACTCCCAAATATGGTGTAACTTGCTTTTAGAGTAACCTAAAAGCGAACAAGTCTCTACCAATATTTCCTCTTAAGTAGGCTTATGTCATATTGAACTACAAATTCAAATCATTCACATACCTTGAAACTCGTTGATCCTTATCCTCATGACCAACTTGAACTAGGATTTTATAGAACTCTATGTACTTGTGTATGGTTTTCTAGTTTTGTCTAATATTTTGTATCTATTTGAATAATGTTTATTTGTAATCTATGAGGAATTTTTTTTCTCACATATTTGCAACCATTTTATCCAACTAAATTTTCTCCTTACCCTTCCAAATTCATTCTTGTTGCACAAACACCTACCATATAGAAACATGTCCCTTCAACTTCATACTAATGAATTTCGTTCTCCTAGGGTCTTTAATTCCCTTTAATTGGAAATATATTTAGATTTCACTTGGCTAGCCCATTAGTGCATCTACTCTCAAGCTTCCATCATACATGAAACTTATACTTATGTTTCCCTCTTGTTCTTAAAAAAAAAGCAATTGCAATATGACATCTACATTTCCAACCTCACTTTCTTGTTCTTCCTCTAGTTTTGAGCCACTTGGTTAGCTTCTTTATCTTTCTTCTTTCTCTCCAACTCTTTGATTTTTCACGACCGTCCTTCTGCCTCTTCTTGCCATTTCTGCTCGATTTCTCTATTACAACCTCTTTGTCACCTTTTTGTTAGTCGGTCTTCTCTCCCATAACTTCTCAACAAATTTTTAAACCTATTAATGTTATAGTTGGGGGATTAATGGGCACAATCTATCTATAACTAATACTCTGTAGACACGCACAATGGTCTGCAAGGTAGAAGTTAGAACAAAAATAAGCTACACCAATTTAAATGGATCGATATTCTTTTTGGCAATGTAAGAATCATAGGACATGGTCATAGGGAATAGGACTACTCACTTTCATCAACAAAAATATGAATGCATGTTCATATTTACAATTACACTCCTCATAGCTCTACTATAGCTAAATGAACAACTCTCTACAATTCAATAGATTCATAAACAATTGTCAAATTCTATAATAGGCCATGTTAATCAATTTGATTATCTTCAATCACCATCTTTCTTATTCTTACACTAACCTCATTATTCATCTTCATTGGGTGACTTTTCATCTTTTCCTACCATTGTTATCATTGCAACTCTCTTGTGCCTTTATATCACTTCAATGTCTTAATTTACCATTACATAGTTAGCATAACTACCAAGCACATGTAGGCTCTCCTTCCATGCACAACCCTTTAGTTTGTGTTGGTGTAATTAGTGTGCCATCATTGTGCTCCACCATGCTATGTGCTTCTCCCACTCGTGCCTTAATCAATTGTGAATTGTTCTCACTTGACCCTGAACTACAAATTTCCTTCCATTTCCATGTGTATGCGCTTTGTCTAATAATAATAATCATCCAAAGTAAAGTCATCACCTAACCAGATCCCCACTTGACATATCTTGTTTGTACTACTTTTACTAACACTTAATTGTCATTGTGCTTGCTACATACTTAATTTATTAGTTGATGCTCATTTGAATCAAATTGCAAAAACTTCAATTTCAGAAGCATGAATTTTTAATTTGATCAAATTGCAAAGCTTCAATTAAGAACCATGAACTACATTGACAATAAGGGCATCCAATTTGTTCATAAACTAAAAAGCTATATAAAGTGGAATAAATTTGAACTAGCAATTGCCCTAGAAGGTGCAAAGACACACTAATTCTATATAAAAATTACAATTAACAAATAAACAACACCACCATCCAACTTTTGGTGTCTCAGATACCTTCAACAATACACTACTTTTAATATATGTAAATGGTTGCATATTTCATTGTGCTTCTAAGTATACATAACTGTTTGATTGATTTGTAGAATAGTTAACCCTCAAACTTGATATTTAAGCTCTCAAAAATTTGATCAATACATCTGAATGTAATCTATTTGTTCCACACTGAAAATGAATCAAGGTAATTTTTTTAAGCACTTTCTTAAAATAAAAATAAAAATAATTAAAGTTTCAGTTTTCATCAAAAGAAAACATAAAAGAACAAATTTAATAATGATATCCTCTTAAAGTTTTAGGAGAAGGCTCTAACATATAAATTCAAAGAATAGGGAGTGATATAAGTGAAAAATATTGAAATGGTATTTCAGCCTATAGATATCAACTATCGAGTGAAAACAAAGGACTGATATCAACTATCCAGTGAAAAACACAGGTGCTGTATTCTGGATCCATAAAGGGAAGAGAAGTATCATAACTATCCGGGGAAAAACAAAGATCCTGTATTAGGGTTCTAAAATTCGTTATGGTTGTATGGGCTATTTTGTAGCATATATAATGAAATTTAAATTTTTTAAGAATTTATTTTGAATTTTGGTATAAGTAAACTTAAGGGTGTTATCTCTATAAAGGTTATAAGTTCAATTTGGTCATGGCTAGGGTTGCTCATTGGATTGTTCTGACAAGGCTTGAGCTAAGTCATAAGTTATTAGTATATCTAACTTACAAGCTGTTGACTATA
>LPNX010906852.1:26348-133362 GCA_001517045.1 Pseudotsuga menziesii | reverse complement strand
AAACATAAATACTGAACAGATCACATAGATGTTTTTGTTTTTATTATTCAAATTCCATCCATTTTTAGAGCAAAAATAGATTCACTGCTCTCAACTATGCACTTTGGATTGTACAATCTCCATGGTTTATATCTGCACTTCTAATCACTTTAACCAGATTAATGCATTATTAGAATTTAATATGCACTTTTAATCATTTTAACTAGGTTAATGCACCATTATAATTTGATAAATAAGAGAGTAATTTAAACTTTTTACAGAAAACTCTCACCATTGTAAGTCTCTAGGGTTCTCCCCTAAGCTCTGGCGCCACGTTGGGTTATTTTTCAACAAAACACATATTCTTAACTTTTAAGTTCATTCAACCTGTAATTAAATCTTCCATTAATACATTTAGAAGTAAGAAACTTAAAAAAATTCACACATGGTGAGGTTTCCTTTGGTAGACTTTAATGACCTTGTTGATGTTTGTAAATATAGTTTGATAAATTCCTTTCAAACCATCGTTTCAGGAAAGAAACCAGTGCTTTAGAGAAGACATCATTTTGAGAGCATAATTTCTTCAACAAAAACAGTGGTTCAAACCGGACATCAATTTCAGAACACCGTTGCTTCAAGGAAAAAAAACAGTGCTTCAGACAATACATCACTTCCAGAACACAATTGCTTCAGAAAAAAAACAATGCTTTCAGAAAATACATTCACTATTTTCATAACACCATTGCTTCAGGAAAAACACTGCTTCAAAAAGACATCATTTTCAGAGCATCGTTGCTTCAGGAAAGAAAAACAGTGCTTCAGAAAAGACATCATTTTCAGAGCACCATTGCTTCAAGAAATATTCAAAACGCTGAAAAATAATGACAGCTGTGGGATTTGAACCCACGCCCTTTCGGACCAGAGCCTAAATCTGGCGCCTTAGACCACTCGGCCAAACTGTCAATTGATGTAAATCATTGTTTTAGTTTTTTCGTACCTGTCCACAGAAATATTAAAAAATCAAAAAATAATAGGGACACCCAATTTTCTTTGACAAATCACCTCGGTATTTCAAAATCAGGTTGTAGGCTAAACATAAACCCTGGATCCAACCGACCATCACTGTTCGACCTGTGTTGAATGCCATCCGTAGGTCGTTGGTTCGAATCCGGTATGTTTAGTTATGTTATGAGGATTGGACTTCCAAATTAATTCCCAGAATATCTGTGAAAAACTTAACCACATCATAGTCTTCAAGTGGAGCACAACCCAACCGAGAGAAGGTAAATAAAATCTTACAATTTGTTTTTGAGAATCATTTGAAATTTATTGAATTGGACTTCCAAAATAATTTCCAGAATATCTGTAGAAAGCTTAACAATATCATATTCCTCAATTGGAGCACAATTTAACCGAGAGTGTTGGAGTATTGGTATAACCACATGGTATAATCGCCCCACCTTTGAGAATATAAAAATGTGGACTAACTGCCACTCCTAATGATAGGGCCTTGTGTTTGGTTTCAAATGTTCATCAACATTTGCACGTTTTGGTGTAACGATAAACCTTACATGGTATCAAGTCTCGGGTTCAATTCCCCTATCGAAAGCATTATTATATATATATATATATATATATATATGGAATAAGTATAAATTATAATTAATACAAGGTTTTTTTAATTTATAATTTATAATTTTTTTATGAAGTATATGTGTGTTTAGACATAAATTTTAAATTTTTGAACTAAGTATTAATTTTAACACTTAATTATACTTGATTTATAACACTTGTATATTAAAGATTTTTGGTGGTAAGATTGTTAAAAATATCATTTCTAAAGTTGTATAAATATATAAGAAAAAAAATTAAAAATAAATAATATAGAATTTTTAAATAAATAATTTTTTTACAAATTTTAAAAATATAAATTTCTTAAATATGAGGCATATTATTTTTTATAGTCTTAATTTTATAGGTGTGTTATTAATTTTGTAAAATGTTTTTATGACTTACTTTAATATTCTTTATCAGTTTTTAATAAAATTATGGGTTATAAACATGTTAATACCCTAGTTTGCTAACACAATATATATAACAAAGCATGCAGGTACATAATTTATATTTTTATAAAATATTTGTTAATATTGTGTAACATTTTTTATGGAGTCCAAAAGTCGTCCCAAAATGTCACAATATATTATAGTAATTTCACTTATATAATACATCATAGACAAGTGATTTATCAAAACCAAGATAATGTAGTACCCTTAGCCATCATTCTATAAGGGTTTGACCATCACCTTCCTCACCAAGATCATTATTCAACTCCCATATTCCCAAAAAAGAGTTAGTGGGAATGCTTAGGATTAGGGGTTTTCGTACGAGATTATCATGTATTCTTTAAGGAGTTTTTATTTAACTTGGAGTTGTTATTTCCATCTACATTTGTTGTACATGGTGTGTACTCAGATTTATTATGATACTTTAAGGTTTAGATATGTATAATATAATTAATTGAAGAGATAAAAATATATAATGTTGAAACAAGAAAAAAAAAACTAAACTTCTAAGAGTAGTGGTGGTTTCAAAAGACATAGTTAACACTTAAATAGAGAGAGCATAGCTCCATGAATAGATGGTGTACATTGTCTCTATATAGTTTAGGTCAATAACCAAGATCCCTAATGTAAGTGACCAACCCATAATTGTCCATATAATGTGGATATATAAGATCAAAAGCTAGATAATGTCAACACCATGTGCCTAGTCAATGACCAATTAGGTCCATAATTTGATTGACTCCCTTAATGGTCAGTTACATCTTCATGGTCAACTATGCATTCCAACAAGGCAAGTTTACTACATGAACCTATGGTTCCAACACCCTCCCTTAAACTCATATTGGATGGAAAATGAAAGTATAACCAAATCACATAACAATTCCCTCTTAATTTAATAAGGAATACAAATGTTAACAATGAAATCCACTAATTTAGCTAGGTACAGTGAAGAATCACTACCACCTATAAATTGTTAAAAATTCATGCATAACAAGTGTGACTGTAAAAGCAATGAAATTGATTGCAAAATCATGTGCATTAGCCCAAACCAACAATAAATAAATCCTAGATAAAATACATAAATGAAGCCAAGTGAACTAGTGAACTAGTCATTGGCAAGATAAAGTTGTTTTAAATTTCAAAACATCCTATTATCAAAGTCCAAGGACGTTTTCCACCTCGTGCCTCTTGTATTTGAAATGAAACCATGATATCCATCCCATTAGGTCCATATAGAATAAGAGTGTTCTTTCCCTTTAGATTCAAAAGAAAACAATAATCTCCATTTCATCACGTCGAGATAGAACAAGAGTCTTCCTAGTCTACATTTTGTGTTATTATGATTGTCTATCCAAAATTATTTGTTATTATTAATTTTTAATTAGATCTCTAAATTATGGGGCATTGCATTGGTATTCAATTTTTTTAAATAAATAAAAAACAAAGATGTTGAGTGGGTCCAAAGACATGATCGACACATATTCATAAAACAGATAAATATTGAATAAGTTAAGTGGATTCAAATTTTAGTAAATGGAGTGACTAAAACATGTTCATAAATAGTAAAATACCAAATATGTTGTGGAGACAACTTCTAGAAAAGGCAAGATCGATCCCTATCCCAGAGCATATGAATGGATTGGTTTTTAGATTTGAAATGAAATGATGACCTCCACCCAATTCTTATAGTCGACAACTATTCATAAAATAGATAAATACTGAAGAAGTCAAGTGGATTCAACTTTTTGTAAACAATGTGATTGACATATGTTCATAAAAATAGAAATATACCAAATATGTCGAGTGGAGACAACTTCTAGGAAAATGCATGATTGACCCTTATTCTAGAGCATTTGAATGGATCAATTCTTAGATTTGAAATGAAACCATGACCTTCATCCCATCAAGTTGACATAGAACAAAAGGCTTCGTACTCTACAGGGCACTAATATCAAATTTTCCACCATTTCTATAGGGAAGTTATTTTATGTGCTACTATAATCAATAATCTCTTTGCAACATTTATCTCTAGATTTTCATTTTGGGTGATATATATATATATACTACCATCCATATATTTTCTTCTTCCACTGGTTGCTTCAATGGCATAGTCAATTATTTATGTACCATTAGATTTTTTCTATGTTCTACTCTTGTTGCTAATGTTTGGTGTATCTCATCATACTAACTATTGTCTTGGTTCATTTTTTAGTGAGGTTTCTCTTTGTGAACATTCAAATGATCTCCCCTTCATCTTCACATGTATAACAATATATCTTAGATATGTAACCACCAAATCCTCTTCCTCTTCCATAGAAACTACCATGACCTTTTCCTCAACATGCTATTATGTTTAGTCTTCTTAGATGTCTCATTGTGTGTGTCTTCCACCTTCTGCATGGAATTGTGACATGTGCCACTATGACCCCCTATTCTTTGTGGGAATTTATGTGTTAAAATTTGAACTTGAATAGTAGTTATGTTAGATCTTTAAACAATTTCTACTATATCACAATATTAAGAAATAGGATCACTGAAAGATAGACAAGCACAACATACAAAAGAAACACAAATATTTCTCCTCTAGAAAACCCAGTAAAATTCTTCGGTATAGATTCGTCAACAAGTACAATGTCAATTCAGTACAACAAAGAGATAAGGATCTTTCACACAAATATCCTAAGAATAACCAAGATAAGAAAACCTAAAGATAAAATATCTTCACATTGCAACTACTTTTATCCCTCTAGCGAACTTGTTCTTCTTCTCTCTAGTAAATTGGCTTGAGTGCTTGATGTATCTAAATGAGAAATGTGCCTTCCCTATTTATACTTGTCTTTAGGGTGATGTTTCCTTATGGGGCTGACTTCACTAAGGAGACATTAAATAATGATTATTTAATGTATCTTCTAGATTCTTCTAAGTTGGATTTACAAGTAGGGTTTACATTTGTTCTTTAGGGGTCTTTATATGATCAATTACAATGTGAATATTTACCGAAGGAAGTACAACAAGAATATAACATTAATATCTTTCAAAGTTACATAATATTCAACACTCTGTCTTAACAAGGAAGGTATTCTTCTAACACGATCATCATCATTGTTGATGTAGCTCTGTACTCTGACCATTAACTTATGACATCTCTTGAATCTACACATCACTAGAAGTTCTCTAAGAGAAAGCCATCATCCCAATTATGCATCAATCACAACCATACATCTAGGGGAATAATAGTAGCAACACATCAACGAGCCATGAACACATATTATATCATTATGAGACTTCATCTAGTTCACAAGAAATCTAGTCACATACATCCAACCGGATACATATCTCAATTGGATATGCATACTCAGTTGGGTATGCATACTCAACTAGATATACATACTCAGATCGATACACATACTTGACTGGATACACATACTAAGTATGGCCACACTCTCCATTACTTGTAAGTATGGTCACTCTCTCCAACCCTCGTGATTATGGTCATGCTCTCTGGTCATCATAAGTATGGACACTCTCTCCAACCCTTGTGAGTTATGGTCACTCTCTACCATCCTCATGAGTTGGTCATTCTCTCCAGTTCACTGGATACATAACTCGAATGGATATGCATACTTGACTAGATACACATACATAGTATGGCCATGCTCTCCAGCTATCATGAGTATGGTCACTCTCTCCATATATCATGAGTTGGTCACTCTCTCAAGTGCACACACACATAATAGCTCTAACTAGATACACAACTCAACTGGATATGCATACATAACCGGATATACACACAAAGTATGGTCACACTCTCTAGTCATCATGAGTATGGCCACTCTCTCTAGTCATCATGAGCTGGTCACTCTCTCCAATTCTCACAGAGACTAGTAATACATGCTCATAAATGACCACCTATTGTTATCACACCATCAACCACACCCCAGGAATCGTGTATCGAAATCATCCCTCCGTCTTATGAGGGACATCTCTCTGTATCATGCCAAGCTTGTCCTTGAAGTACTCAAACTTTAATCTCAACAGAGGCTTAGTAAACACATCAAATTCATGCTCGTATGTTGCAATATACCGGAGCTTCACTACTCTATTTTGTACCATATCTCTAATGTAATGGTACCTGATCTCAATATTCTTGGACTTGTCATGAAACACTGGGTTCTCGAACAACTTCACACAACTCTGGTTGTCATAGAAAATACAAGTCGCCTCTAACTCGAGATCAAACAACCTTGCAAGTAACTTCCGAAGCCATACTACTTCACTACTAGTTGAACACACTGTAATATACTCTGCCTCGACTGTACTGAGTGCCACACTAGTTTGCTTCCTACTGAACCGGGAAATCATGCCTAATCCAAAATTGAAGCAACATCCTGACGTGCTCTTCCTATCAGTGACACTACTGGCCCAATCTAAATCAACATAACATTGCAGGCCAATCTTCCGATTTGACTCATATTTGAGTCCGTAATTAGGTGTACCCTTCAAGTACCTCATCACATGCTTTTCTGAAATTAAGTGAACACGTATCAACTCAACCATGTACTGACTCAAGGTGTTCATCGCAAATCATATATTTGATCCGGTGTTCATCATGTACATCAATGAACCAATCATCTGTCTATACATGGTGGCATCCATTGTCTCTGATGAAGTATCACTCAATAACTTCAATTTTGTTACCATTGGTGTAGTCAAGGATTTACATTCCATCGTCCCGAATCTCTCAGGATCTCTACAAGATAATTTCCTTAGATAAGGAACATCTCATCTGGTCTCATCCACACATATAATCCCAAGAATCATGCCAATATTTTCAAACTTTGAGATCTACTTTCCTCTCGGTGAGTGGAGACTATGATATCACTCTCTGAGCATATCCTTGAAATTATACTAAGGCAAGCAACCATTGCCATGGATAAATGCTAAGAAATTATGTCTATTAATCTACTTATGTAATCTATGCTATAGTCATTCCCCCTGTAGTGAAGTATATTGTAACACCCTGGTTTTGACCCCGTTTCCTTAATGTATATGATGTAAATATTATATGGAATCATGACAAGGAGCTCAAGGCCAAGGCCCTGTCATTGATTAATATTTGGAATATAGGCGATCATGGTTGATGCCTATGGTTTTTGTGCTAAGTCAAGCACGTTTGTAAACATCATGTAAATATGCAAATTAATGAAAAACCATAGCCAGCTATGTTAATGCAATGAATAATGTGATAGGGGCATGATTTTCCTAAGGATAAGGGGGTAGGAATGTTAACCTTGAGCCAGTTTGGGGAAAAGCCATGTGTCATGGGGAGAACCCATCAAAACTGTCAACTACCCTTTTTCTTGACTTCTCTTCCCAACCATTTATTCTACTAGAAGGTGGTTGAGGTAGTTATTGCTTGGAAGGGGAAGAGTATGGGCAATTCGAATTGGGTAGAGCACCCATTTTTGGAATGTCATGTTTTTCTTATAGGGAGAAGAAAACATCAGAACCGTATGCCAGTTTGACTCACGCATTCACGTTTTGTTTTTACTCTCATGTTTTTTAGAGTTGCGAGACATTCTGACCTCATTCATTCATTCACCATCTTCGTTTTCCCATTGGCATGACATTGTCGTATTAGCGAAGCTCTTCCTGTGTGTATCCTTCACGTTCTGCGAGTGTTTTTCCCTTGGAAAGACAGTGATTTCTGTGTTGCAGCGTTATCTTAAACTCCAGAGAGTATGAGACCCTGTCACTTGTGTTCCAGAGTAAATTCAGTGTTGTGGAGTCTCCCTATGGTTGTTGTGTTGTGCACCTTGGTTCGGGTCTGAACTATGTACAAGACTTAGGAATGGGAGAGACGTGGAATGTGCTTGATAAACCTAGTGTGGAACCTCACGATAAGATAAGAGTGGTTGGTAAACCTGCTATGCACATATTGAAGAGAACTGGAAGGGAAGGTGTATCCTGAGGGATTGTGGAGCAGAGAAGGGGACACTTCCTTGTGTTGGGTGTGTAGGAAGTAAGGGAAGCCAGGCCAGATAGGTCTTGTGAAGGTGTTCTTAGCTTTGTAGATGAGCTCACTAGCTTAGCAATTCTTCCTACCCATTGCCCTAGAAGCCTGATAAACCCAACTAGAGAGATGGCTTGGATGGTAGCCTGATAAACCCATCTGTTGGCTTGGCCGTGTCTTGTTGTGTTTGATCTTGTGAGTAACCTTTGGCTGGGAAGTCTGACAAACCCAACTATGAATGTTGGCTTGGCTAGGCATCCTGATAAACCCAATAGTGACATGGCTTGACTGTGTATAGTCTGATAAACCCATCTGTTGGCTTGATTGGTCCTTAAAGATGAATGTTGGCTTGACTGTGTTCAGTCTGTGAAACCCAACTGTGAGATGGCTTGGATGAGTGGCCTGTGAAACCCATCTGTTGGTGTGTTTTCCCTTACAGCCTGATAAACCCAACTATGTTGGCTTGGATGAGTTTTATTGCACCCTTGGCTATGTATGAGTTTGTTAGTGTTCCCTTATTCCTTGAGGAAATCATGCCCAACTCGGGGGTGGTGGTGTCGCTGAGAGATTGATGAGCGCACTGGCCTATGGTAGGGTGGAACGTTATAGCGACATAGTTGGTTGAGGGACAAGTTCTGTTCAAGATAAGTGTTCTTATCTATGTTAATCTCTACAATTGTATTTTTTGTATTGAAATTGCTTGATGGAATGCGATGAACATGTTGTTGTGTTGAATTGATGCATTGTTCCTTTGAATAACTGCAATTATAGGCATCTATGTATGTTTTCCCTCAATGCATTTTAAACTAAGTTGCAGGGTAGATTGGCTAGATTGGTAATGGCCTGAATGATCAAATTGATCCAAGACTTCAGTTAAAAAGTTGAGTTTCCTGCTAGAAATCTTCCTCTCCGCAGTCTAGGGGATGTGGAATGCGGGATGTTGGGTTGCAAATTTTGGTTTCCACAATTTTCCCTTCGACAACTTCCTTTCCGCAACTTGCGAGACGTAGGATATCTTTTTGGATAATTACGACTTTCTGTAGTTTTTGTTCTGCAACGGTCTTTTCCAATTGTAGGATGCAAGATGTGGGATCGTGGTGTCACAATTTTCACAATTCCCAATCCCGAAATTCAAGTTTCCACACCGTTGATTTTCGTGGGATGATTGTCTATTGTTGATCTGTTCCCGATGTGGGATGTGGGTTGTGGGAAGTGAGATTACAGTTGTCGTAACTTTTTGATCCCGCAACTCGGGATTTCCACACCGTTGATTTTTGTGCGTGGATTATGAGCTGTCGATTTGGTTCTAGCTGCAGGACCGTTGGGATCGTTGTTTTTCGTCGTGTTTTTCTCTCCGCCATCTGATTTCCTCTGAGATCTTTCCTTGCAAATCACCAAACTGATCAATGGAATACGGGAGGGAGCGTGACAGTGTTGGAAATTTCGAGAAGTGGTTCGCAGCCATTCCCTGTGTTTCGATGAACAGTAAAGGTTCTCGATGGCATTTTTAATTCCGCGTGATAATAGTGTATGGGTACGTGACATATATAGCTCCTTTTGTAACTGATCACTATCCTCCCTATGTATCTTAACATCTTGTATTCTCTACATTAGGACATTTTGAACTGGAGTGACTGGTAAATTTGTCTGTTGTTTACCTTCTATGTATCCATCTATGTCATCTCCCATCAAATGGGTCCAATGAGATGAACTTATTTCTTTCAAGGTCATTGGATACCAAGATCCTCCATCTTGAACTTTGTTGCAAGTTCCCTCTTACACCCATCAATGAGATTCTTGTACTTTGTAGGAAGCCATCTTCAACCTTGTAGCAAAGGTTGAAATCTACATCACTCTAGGTGATCCTCAAGATCATTATGTGACTTTATTTCCTAGCGAATTATGCCATGGGTTCCTTCTAATCCCTTTTAAATCCTTCTTCAATCGGCACACATGTGATTCTCAGTCGAGAGTCTCGAATCTTGGAGGTTTCTCTATATACACTTCTACTTCAATTACACCATTCAAGAAAGCGATCTTGACATCTATCTAATGTAATATCCATCACTGAAGATTTGATAGAAGTGTGCCTGGCTACTGGATAAAATATCTCGTCATAATCCACTCCCTCTTTCTGAGAGAAACCATGAACCTTGCTTTGTGCTTATGTAGTATGCTTGATTTCATAAATCTACTTGAAGTTACTTCTGAATAGTCATCACTTGCACTTCGGAACAAGTCTCGTCATCCTTCTCTTGTAGGTCATAGCACATGATATTTCCTACAATTCAAATTCAATCATTTGATTAGCAACTTTTCATAATTATCAAAACATATTGGCATTTCAATGACAATGCATAAATCACACAATTATGTAACCATCTTAGCCAATGCTTTAGCACAACACACATCCATATCCCATATACACACTATAACTTTCTAGATTACTTCCATATCTACTAAAACATAATTTTAAGAGCATGCACTTATCTCAACATGCCAACAAAGAGAATTCATTATAGATAATAAACAATGGCTCATCTAGTGTTGTGCATCATTGTAGGCTACTTACCTATCACATACACATTAAGAGTATATTGTTCATCAATCCTACTATTACACACATAATACGCTTCCTGATTATAGGAACATAAATATGCATACAAATGTTATGAACAATATCATTTAAACACTTAGAGATTCAAGAAATAATTCAAATGAAAATTTAAATACTTATCTTTGATTGTTTAGTTGACTCCCTCTTGATCTTTTCCTCCTTGCAAAAATTATTGGAGTCGACGGAAGCATACTCTACTCCATCTTTTGATTCTGAAGACTTGTGTCCATCTTGTTCACAATTGACAATGCTTTGTAATTCAAATGAGAAAGTCTTTTGTGCCATCTTCCATTCGGTGTCGTGTACTAACTCCAATCATGACTGCATCATCAATGGTCTTTCCACTTGGCCACGTAAGAACTTGGTCATAAACAAAAGCAACTCTGAATCCTTTCTCTTTTAATGTTGATATGGAAAGGAGATTCTTCTTCAAACTTGGTACATACAAAACATATTTCATTTTCTTAGGTTTTCCATAGTCTAATTTGTAAGAAGCTTATCCTACCCCTTTTATGGGATATTGGTAATCATCTCCAAGCTTCACCTTATGAGGTGAATCCTTCTATGTCAAGTTAGTGAGAGAGAATATGAAACTTACCATGTGCTCAAGAGCACCACTATCAACAAGTTATGTGTCACTTCCATGAGTGACAGTCTTTGTCAAAGCGGATATCAACACATATTCTTCTTCACTTGTATCATCGTCTCTTCCTTTCTTCTGGATAGGTTCATTGTCTTCTATGGCATGATCATGATACCTCTTATTCTTTCCTTTATTTACTTGATCTTTTGCAAGGGGACAATTCCTTGCAATGTGCCCCATTTTCTGACAAGAGTAACATTTAATTGTTGAGTAATCTTTCTAGGACCTATGAGACTTATGATACTTCTTTGGTTTCTTGTGAGAATGATATTCCTTCTTGAACTTCTATTTCTTCGTATATGTTGTCAAAGCTTGACTATCATCTTCACCCATATTTTCTTCACTTGCTTCCAATCTATATTTTTCTTGGGTGCACTCTCCCCAAAACCCATTGAACTTGGTTAGCCTTCTTCTAGAACAGATTCCCTGAATGAATGATTCCCAAGACCTTGGGAGACCATTCAATGTAGTCATCATCATTTCTGCCTCTTCAATTTGAGCTCCAATAGCTTCCAGTTGTTCTTTGGTTTGGGAGACCCTTGTGAAGTAGGATTGGATGGTATTTGAGTTTTATGTCTTCACATTCTTGAGTTGAGTTCTCAAGGTCATCTTTCGGTTGATGTTATTTCCTTCATATATCTTAGTTAGTGCATCAAACATTTCCTTGGGATTCTTGAAGGATGAAACATGAGAAATCAAGTGATTTTTATGGAATCAACAATGATCCTCTTAGACCTAAGCATATTGTTCTTATGTCTTGCTTTGTCTTCCTTTCACTTTGGATCTGCAACTTCTTTCTTGACATAGTTCTCCAAATCATTCTCTTCTAGAATGAGAAGCGCTCTATACTTCCATGGCCAGAAGTTATCACCTTCTTCAAGCTTCTCCTCAAGTTTGGTGTTGCTTAACATCTTTGCAATCGTAATAATATGAGAACCTCAAATGGAAATAAAGATTAGAGAACTGACCAATTGAAATGCTCTACTCAAGTTCTTGCTGCAATGTCCTTCTGAAATATGTTCACCTAGGGTTTGTTAGAGAAACCCTAATTTTTCAACTTGTGAATCTTTAAATTCTAATCCAAGGAAAAGATCTGCCTCCCTAAGGTGAGTTGAGCAAAGATAATTTTCTTTTGGATATGTGGACATAACATCCAAAAATATGATGCCCTAGTTTTTCCGAGCAATAATGATTAGGTCAAAAATGAAAATCCTCGAATTTGAATTATTCCTACACAGAAAAATGTGCCCTCCTACGGCGAGTTGGATAATTCTAGGTTCAAACCCAATTAGTGAGAAGAAGGTATTAAAACATGGAACCCTAGTTCTTGACCCCGTAGTTTCTAGGTCAAAAATTGCAACTTCACAAAACTAGAATTTTTCTCCATAGAAAGATCTGTCCTCCTAAGGAAAGTTCAATGATGCAAAATTTGAGCTTTATCTATGGATGGAAAGGCTAGAAATATGGATCCCTAATCTCTAGCAGTTATATCTGCTACGGTTGTTGCAATGAATTCTTTCAGCACGACTCTGATACCATGTTAAAATTTGAACTTGAATAGTAGTAAAGTTAGATCTTTCACACAATTTCTACTATATCACAATAATAAGCAATAGGATCACTGAAATATAGACAAGCACAACATACAAAAGAGACACAAATATTTCTCCTCTGGAAAAACCCTTCAAGGGAAGAAAACCCATCAAAATTCTTCAGTATAGATTCGTCAGCAAGTACAATGTCAATTCATTACAACAAAGAGAAGTGCACCTCCCCTATTTATACTTGTCTTTAGGGTGAATTTTCCTTATGGGGATGACTTCTCTAAATTCTCGGGTCAACTTCACTAAGGAGACATTAAATAATGTTTATTTAATGTTTCTTTTGGTTTCTTATGAGCCGAATTTACAAGTAGGGTTTACATTTGTTCTTTAGGGGTCTTCATATGATCAATTGCAATGTGAATATTTCCCAAAGGAAGCACAACAAGAATATAACAAGAATATCTTCCAAAGTTACATAATATTCAACATTATGTGCTCCGAGGGTTTAATGGAAAACATAAATTTCACTTATTTGACTAGAGGTTTCTTGGATCTTAACCTTGTGAATTTAGCCTTAGGGATGCTATGAAATATAATAAAAAAACAATGGATAAATATCAATATTTCAAATCCAATCTTCAAGATAATCAAAGGAGAAAAGATACAAAGTGTTTTGACAAGTTTCATCCCTTTAGGGCAATCTTATCATACATAAACCATATTTGAAATCACTATTTTATAGCAATAATAAAAATAGTAAAACAACACATAATTTCTTCATTTATGGTGTTAAATCACTTGACATGATATCCCTTTACTTATGTCAAATCAACATGACATATATAGTTGTGAACAATAAATCGTAAAGAATGAGATGGTTGAAAATCAAATTTGTGGTTTACACAAGTATTAGGAAACTTTAAACTTCATTAGTATGTAATAAGATGAATATGTTGTACACACGATGGCCTTATCACAAGTATGGTACAATTCACTGGCTCATCAAAACCCTATCTAAGTAAAGCAATGAAAACCCTAGTTGAACCAAAAAGCTCCAACATGCATGAATCAATAAAAAAAGGCCTCAAATACAAGACACTTCTTCTCTTCTTTATTGTTAAATACACCTAAGGTTTCATCTTAAAACCCTAATATCAAACTTCCAATGCAAGAGGCTCCAAGAGGAACATGAGACCCTAAATACTCTAAGAGAGAGAGAGGCAAAGTAAAAATGAATATCTAAGATAGAGAAAATGACAAGTGCACTCCACTTGGACACATATCTAAGACAATAGGGATAAACATAATGAGCTATGTGTTATATATGATCATCATATCCAACATATTCTTCTTCACAAGAGTGAACTCTAGTTAAAAGCAGTCTTTAACAAATACATCCTCCTCTCATGTAAAGATTCTCTTAGGATATCCTCGTGAGCCCTAAAAAATCACTCCAAGAATACACGTACGAAGAGAAGACTATAATAATGATGATGATTACGAGAAGGTCTCTCTCCTTCCTCTATATATATGGGAGTAAGGGAGGCTAAAATAGAATGTGGGAAGAGACCCTTATAAGAAACCTATAACAAATACGTGTAGGCCTACACAAGTGAAGAGTTATATTCCAAGGGTACACATGTCATACTCCAAGGTGATGTTGTACACAATAAGGGTCTTAAGATTTTTTCACTACATAAGATGTGTCCACACCCCTCCATTACAAAAGAATACATACTCTATCACTCCTCCTAAGTCATGTACTCCACTAGGTCCACTTCTCGTGCATGAAAATTGCTGCAACGAAGCTACCCCTTTTTGTTTAGCCAAGTGTATTTGAGCCAATTCGAAGTTTCCCTGCAAGAATCCAAGCTACCCCTTTTTGTTTAGGGAATAACCCCATCCTAAAAAATGTAGAACTTTTCTCCTCCTAAGTAGGGTGTTCTCCATCTATGCCCCACCATATTTGGTCATCGGTGGTGACAAGACTAGCAAGACAGATGGCAAGAATATGGATGCGGACCCAGGCATGAAGGAGAACCAGGGAGCAGCTCAAGGTCTGCACACGGGCATCCATGGTGATGGGGAAGAGGAGCGTGGGCAAGTTCATAAGTAGGTTTACCTCGAAAGGCCTCTTTTTGGCTTTATGTTACAACTAGGCGTTAATATTTATTATGATAGTAATTCAATAGTTAGAAAGGGAGAACATAGTCTGGCTAATGTAATGGTGAAATAAATGAGTGGTATTTTTTGTATATCCACTAGAACCAGACTGATCATAGAAGGATGAAAAGGATTTTGGGAATGTCGTGTGGCTAGGACTGACAAGACTTTGGAAAAATAGCTACGTAATTTTTTTTATGGTAAATAGTTTCTTAATTTACAAAAGAAAAGTAGGTCTTTCTCGAGGCAAGTGAACCTCTCCATGTGGACAACATGAAGGATGTCCCCAAAGTTGTCAAGGGAACTTGAACACCCTAGGAAATAATGCCAAGAAAGCATCCAAATGAGTTCAAAAAACCATTGAGAAAGCTATCTCTAAAGTGAAAATCTATAACGGATCATCTCCCATGTGCCAATCCATCTTAAACCATCTAGGGGTTGAGCATACACCATGTTCCCAAAATCTCATGAAGTGCTCCCAAACATGGTGTAACTTACTTTTAGAGTAACTTGAAATCTAACATTCCTCTACCAAAATTTCTTTCAATGTCCTTGCACACTAACTTGTCTTCTATCTTAAACACAAACTAATAGTCCTCTTCAACAAATCCAATTTAAGTAGACTTATTTCATAGTGAACTACAAATTCAAATCATTCACATACCTTGAAACTCATTTATTTGTATCCTCCTCATGACCAACTCAAATTGAGATTTTACAGAACTTTATCTATTTTTATACTCTTTGTTAGTTTTTCCTAATATTCTAAATCTATTTGAATAGTATTTGTTCGTAATCTATGAGGAAATTTTTTCTCAAAGATTTACAACCATTTTTCTTCTCACCCTTCCACCTTTGCAACTATTGCACAAACTTCAACCATATAGAATTGATATGTCGCTTCAACATCATATTAATGAATTCCATTCTCTTAGGATCTTTCATTCTTTTTAATTTGAAATATCTGTACATTTTACTCATCTAGTTAATTAGTGTAGCTACCTTTAAGCCTCCATCATACATGAAACTTCTACCTTTGTTTTCCTCTCGTTCATAAAAAAATTAATCAATTGCATTAAAATATCCCCCACACCAATCTCACTTTCTTGTTCTTCCTCTAGTTTTGAGCCACTTGGTCCAACTTGTTTATCTTGCTTCTCGCTCTCCAACTCTTTGATTTATCTCCTCAATGCTTGCAACTCTTTGTTCATAGTCACCCTTCTACCTCTTCTTGTCACTTTTTCTAGTTTCTATACTACAACCTCTTCGTCACCTTTCTAATTGTCAATATTCTCTCCCATTGTTTCTCAACCATTTTTTATACAAATTAATGGTATATTTGAGGGAATAATGGGCTCAATCTAGGCATAAATCATACTTTGCATACTTATGCATAATGGTGTACAAGGTAGGAGTTAGAACAAAAACATGCTACACCAATTTAAATGGATCAATATTCTCTTAATGGTATACTCGAGGGAATAGTGGGCTCAATCTAGCCATGGCTCTTACTTTTCATACTTATGCACAATGGTGTACAATGTAAGATTTAGAACAAAAACATTCTACACCAATTTAAATGGATCAATATTATTTCATGCAATGTAAGAATCATAACACATAGTCTTACGGAATAAGTTTACTCACTTTCATTAACATAAATATGAATGCATGTTCACACACTCTTCATCGCTCTACTCTAGCTCAATGACCGACTATATACAACTCAATAGATTCATAAACCATTATCAAACTCTATGATAGGCCATGCTAATCAACTTGATACTCTTAATTTCCATATTTCTTATTCTTACACTACTCTCATTATCCATCTTCATTGAGTGACATTTTACCTTCCCTTATCATTGTGACAAATGTAACCACTTTTGTGCCTTTATATCACTTGAATGTCTATATCAACTATTACATAGTTATTGTAACTACTAAGCATATGTAGCCTCTACTTCTATGCACGACCCTTCAATTTACATTGGTGCAATTGTTATCATGTGTCATTATTGCACTCTACTATGCCATGTGCTTCTCATACTCATATACCTTAATTAATTGTGCAGTTCTCTTTCTTCTCCTTGAACTACAAATTTCCTTCCCTTTCTTTATGTATATACTTTGTCTAAAAATAATCCAAAATAATGTTACAACCTAACCAAATTCTCAATTAAGATATGAAACCTTTTGTTGTGATGCTTTTACTTATACCTAATTTCATTCTTGTTTGCCACATAATCAACTTATTTGCTTGTCACATACT
Source organism: Pseudotsuga menziesii (assembly GCA_001517045.1). NCBI lineage: Eukaryota > Viridiplantae > Streptophyta > Pinopsida > Pinales > Pinaceae > Pseudotsuga > Pseudotsuga menziesii. The sequence goes on along the minus strand of LPNX010906852.1, from coordinate 116,068 downwards.
TATTGAAGCTAAGACATCAAATTGCAAAACGTTTCAATTTAATAAACATAAACAATTGCTTCCATTAAAATAGGGAAACAAATTTCAATTAAAAAACATGAACTTGATAATAAGACTAATCTAATTTGTTAATAAGTTGAAAATTTTAATTGAAGTAAAATAATCTCGAGTTAACAAAGTTAAGTAAAATGAAATAATTTTAAAATAACAATGGCTTTAGACGATGCAATAACACATTAAGGAAAATAACCTTCAACAATGCACTTAACTTTTTAACTTTCAATGTCTTGCATAATAGTTCTCTCTCGAATTTGATATTTAAAGTACCATAAATCAAATTTGATCTAGGTGTTGTATAGTGTAACTACTCAAGAAAAGAAAAATATAGGTGGCAATGTCATTGCATTTACTAACAAGTATTTATAGTTATCTCTCGAATTTGATATTTAAAGTACCATAAATTAAATTAAATTTAAGTGTTGTATAATGTAACTACTAAAAAAAAGTATAGTTGGCAATGTCATTGCATTTATTAACAAATATTTATTATAAGACAAAATCCATAAAGATATAATACTTTTGCTTAAAAATGTAAAATAAAAAAATAAGAAGAAAAAAGAATTGCCATAAATTTTCATAATCATGGATCCAAATATCATCAATAATGAAACTTAAAATTTTATCATAATTTTTTTTATATACTATGTAATTTTTTTTATTTCTTTAAAAAACAATTAGTTAAACCATACTTTTGGAAAACTTCCATAAACAATTAGTAGCCAATATGTGTCTAATTAAATCAAAACTAATTTTCATATAATATATTCTTTCCTAATTAACCTCTAGTATTAGAGCAACAAACTTGGAAAACCATGTTAACTAAAAAACAAACAAACAAAAATCTGAAGAAAATAAATAACAAAAACCTTAAAATATCTAATAATTTATCATTTGAGTATGGTAAAATAAATCTCAACAACTTTTTACTTGATTGGAAGAAGAAATTCTAAATTCAAGATTAGATATTAAATTAACTATACCAAATGGTGGTTGATGAATGAATGAGAATACTAACAACTAAGAGCATCACGAATTTGTAATCTCTTTATTTACCAACTTATTATTATTCATATCATTTGATGTTGTTTGATAGAGAACGTTAAACTTAAATTCAAGATCAAAGTTCAATAAACAAAACTCAATGTTGACTTGCTACCATAGGAAAATAATTACAAATGTGGCCCTCACCAATAAGAAATCTCTTTATTTATATGCTTATTATTCATGTCACTTGATGTGAAAAATTGTATGACTATTAAAATGTAGAAGAGACAAAAAACATATAAAGTTGTGGATAGTTGGTTTATACTTGCATTATTCATTGTGTATGCAATTTTGCCATTGTATTAAACCATTTGTCTTTTGATCTTGGCACTTAACTTTTCACAATTGAGATATTTCTACAATGATATATTAGATTGAATCCAAATTAAATTAGCTTTATATTAATGTTTTAAATTTCTAACATTTTTCATATGATATCTACAATATTATTTTTTGTTTAACTATGATCTAATTAAACATTAAATATCCCTAACTAAAATGTAAATTGGAGTATGTTTTTTTTCAATATAAAAAACAATCATCAAACACACCAATTTATAAAAATTAAACATCAACTAAATTTTTTTATTAACATTGAATTATTCTCCTATAATATAGATTAGGCGAGCTTATATGTGTGCGTCCTTAAAGTGAATAAAAACATAAAAATTTGAAAGATGTCACTTGGATTATTGCACTTGCTATGATCATTCACTTTGTGAGTGAGGAGATGTGGTTTGAGGGGTATTGTCATGTCAATCATAGGCATAGGATCAAGTTGTGGTTGAAACGGGTTGGCTCCACGGGACCATCTTGTTAACCACTTGGTATTGCTAGGTGTTTTACATGGAAATAAACATTGGGAAAAATCCTAATTCCCAATAGACTTAAAAGGTAGTGGAGTTGGGTTAACATGGTCGGCTAATACTACTCTGCAACATGTAAGGATGAACATAAACCATCACCATCATCCATGGTCATTGAATCATGAATGCCCTTTAAGCCTTATCAATTATGGACTAATGAGAAAGTAGTAAGTATTATTATTACCACTAATAGGCTTGTATAATTGTAATTGTCAAAAATTTATTAGAATATTGGAACAAAAGCAAGAGCGAGATAAGTGATAAACAAAACACATACAACCAGTCCAGGACTGCGCAATCATAGCCAGTATCCTTATGCTTGTTATAATTATAAATGTGATTAAATGTGAGCATTTTGAAAATGTTGTGCTAGTGTTAGATGCAGTACAATGATGAATTGATGACACGTCGTGAGATAGATCATCTATCACAGAGAAACATGCAAGTAGATAAAGAAGGGATTACCTTAAAGCGACCGTATCTCAATTCTCAGTTATGCAGTGCATTAGAACAAAAGCAAGAGTGAGATGAATGATAAACAAAACACATACAGTTACTCCAGGACTGTGCAATCATAGCCAGTACCCTTCCGCTAGTAACAATTATAAATGTGAGTGTTTTGAAGGCGTTGTGTTCATGTCAGAGAGTACAATGATGAATTGACCTCACTTAGATACACTTAGATAACGAAAGCAGCTCAATTGGGCAAAAAATATTTTACATGCAGCAGAGTAATAAATGTTGTGCCCGCTGTACTGTGGGTAGTTGGATCTCAACCTGTTTGAGATCCAACGGCCCACAATGCAACCGCCACAGCATTTATTATTCAGCTGCATATTGAATATTGTTGGACGCTCAACTCCACCCAAAATGCATTTGCATCATTTAATTAATCAAATGCTTTAAGTAGGCGTGATAATCTCCGAGACCATTCACACGTGACTAAGAGCCGAAAGCGGGAGGCTAGAGGTGGAGGGGTTCAATCCTAAATTGCCAGGACCGACACTACTGTAACATGGCATGACTAGGCTCTGCCACCAACTCTCGGTAACGGAAACCAAAGCTTAAAGTCTGCATGCTGCACACCAATCAACATTTCAATAAATTTTAAAAAAATACATTTAATATAAAAATTTAACCACTATTAAAAACTTTAGGAAACACCTCAAATTTAACAATGTTCAGTTGAAACTAATACAACTTACCATTTCATATATGTCACTACTTGCAGTGACATAAAACATAAAATGAAATTATAAAAAATACTGCATGAATGTAAGGGAACACCAGAAACCAAAATTCAGGGGCGAAGGTCGGTTGTTAGCAAAGTTCTACATCAAACTTTTTTGTCTGTTATATTTATTAGAAGTGATCAGAAAGCGGGGCTCAAAGAAAATTTTGTGGCATTTATTTCTTCCGGTGAAAACTTTTGTATATTTCCGCCGTCTCGGCCCTGGTTGGAAAAGGCGTGGGTTCAAATCGCACCGCTTAAACTGAGTGCTGTAATCTGGCTTTTAAACATACTGGTTATTATGAATGCAATATTACGCTTATCCATGGCAGGAGCAACTTATGTATGTTCTATAAATCTGTGCTCCAATTTGACGTCGTATTCGCTTCCACCATGGCTCTACCTTCCTTAGCCATGACAAATTAGAAAGTATAGAAAAAAACACGAAATAGAAACTTGCAAGAAACGTCATCACTGGCTTCCATCAGCCTTAAGTAGAGCAGACAATGGCAATGCTACAAAACCCTTCCCAGAGATCGCAAAAGTAGAAAGTACAGACAAAAACAAGAAAGAAGAAACATGCAAGAAACGTCCTCAGTGGCTTCCGTCTTGAAGAAAGAAGAAACATGCAAGAAACGTCCTCACTGGCTTCCGTCTTGGCTCAGGTACAACAGACAATGGCAATGTTACCAAACCTAAATATTCAAATTCTATTTTTATTGCAAAATAGTTTTAATGCTCTCAAATATCCTGTTATACTTGTGTTCTCTAGTATCTTTGGATTATGCATTTTCAATAGCACTTTTAACAACTCCACTGAGAGAGATTAGTGCACACTTAGAATTTGATAGTAACAATGACCTTTTTATTTACTACATAAGAAAGCGATTTGACTACTCCTCCATTTCTCGAGCAGGAAACACATTTTATTAACGGTTTTTCAAAAATATAGCTATGCATTCTGGAAGTGATAGGCTTAAAAACTTCACCTATAATGAGGTTTCCTTCTGGTTGTCTTTAAATGATATTGAAGATGGTTGTAAATCTAGTTTGATAAATTTCTTGAAAACCATCGCTTCAGGGATACGAAACAAAAAAGATGCTTCAGAAAACATATCATTTTAAGAGCACCATTGCTTCAGAAAAAACAGTGCTTCAAAAAAGACATCAACTCCAGAACACCAATTACTTGACGAAAAAAATTCAGTGCTTCAGATTCTTGAAAACTGTCGCTTCAGGGAATTAAAAAAAAAAACAAAAACAAAAAATGCATCAGAAAATATAACATTTTCAGAGAAAAAACAGTGCTTCAGAGAAGACATCATTTTTCAGAACACCAATGCTTCAAGAAAAGAAAAAAAACAGACATTATTTCCAGAGCACCATTGCTATAGAAAAAGCATTTCTTAAAAAATACATCATTTTCAAAACACCATTGCTCGAAGGAAAAGACAGTGCTTCAGAAAGGACATCATTTTCAGAGCACCATTGCTTCAGAAAAAAAAGAAAAAACATTACTTAAAAAAGACATCATTTTCAGAAAACCAATTTGCTTAGAGAAGAAAAACAGTGCTTCAGAAAAGACATCATTTTCAGAACACATTGCTTCAGGAAAAAAGCATTGCTTCAGAAAAGACATCATTTTCAGACATTGCTTCAGGAAAGAAACAGTGCTTAAGAAAAAACATCATTTTCAGAACACCATTGCTTTAGGGAAAAAAAGTGCTTCATTTTCAGAACACCATTGCTTTAGGGAAAAATAGTGCTTCATTTTCCTAACAAAACAGTGCTTCAGACAATACATCATTTTTAGAACACATTGCTTCAGGGGAAAAAACAGTGCTTAAGAAAAAACATCATTTTCAGAACACCGTTGCTTTAGGGAAAAAAAGTGCTTCAGTAGAAAAAACATCATTTTGAGATTTAAAGAAGCGTAGTTGTAGATTGCTCCCTAAATAGTTTACCGAGTAGGAAGGATGTTTTAATAGGCGGAATATTTAAAACGTTGGTAAATCATGACAGCTGTGGGATTTGAACCCACGCCCTTTCGGACCAGAGCCTAAATCTGGCGCCTTAGACCACTCGGCCAAACTGTCATGAATATATGTTTTATTCCTCTATGTATTGACGTATAAAAATTAAAATCCAAAAAATAAGAGGGACAGCATTTTTTCTTTGACAAATCGCTCGGCACTGATAAAGCAAACAAGCTCAGATCACCTCGTTAGATATCCTTATTTCTCTTGGCTATTGTAGACTAACATAAACCCTGGATTCAAGCGACCATCACTCTGCGACCTCAGTGTTGAATGCCATCCTTAGGTCGTTGGTTCGAATCCGGCAGGTGTAGTTATGTTATGAGCATTACAGTGTACAAGGTGTAATTGCCATCCGGTCTTGAGAAAAATCGAGTTGTAAATGTAAATGATATAATTGAAACGTCTTACTTCCCTGTTTCCCAAACGTAAAAATTAAAAAAATGACAGGAATTAGGCGAGGGATTATCAAATATTTTACCATACAGGACGGATGCTTTTTATGAAGACAATAAATATGCGGGCTTTCTCCTCAAGCCTAATAATTACTGTGTCAAAGACTGGAGTTGGTTGACCAAGCGCGTTGGCAGAAGGATCAACAACTGGTCTTTCTGTTATTTATCTCTTGGTGGGAGATTAATGCTGGTAAAGTCTGTTTAACTGCAATTCCTGTCTATTGGTTCTCTATGGCTTTGCTTCCACAGTCTGTATTAAATTTGTTAAGGAAAAAGATCTTCAATTTCTTGTGGGGTGGAACATTGGATACTTGGAAATATCATCTGGTGCCTTGGGAGAACATCCTTACTTCATTATTCTGGCGAATGGGCTATAAATTTTTTGTCTTGGTTCAATTGTGCCTTCGTTATGAAGAATTATTGGAGAGCTCTCACTGTCACAAATCTTTGACACCGGGTTCTTCAAACATAAATACTGGTGGGGTAAACCATTCTCGACTTAGATTCGTGATGCTCAAAAATATTGGAGGAATGCCTTTTTTGGGAAAAGTTTTATGAAGGTTTTGTCGTGGATTACACAGAAGTTGGGGTGGAGGGTGGATGATGGTTCCTGCATATTGGTTGGTATCGACCCCATTTTAATGATGCACTGATAAGCTTACCTTTAGTCCGATGCTGCGGGAAGCTTTACACCATCGGGATATTTATACCCTCAACCAGGTTACTCAATAATGAGTGTCACACTTATCGGATCCATATTGGTTGTGGGCTGTGAATTTGGGCTTGTTAGAATCCCTGGTAGCTGAATGGGATTCATATATTTCCCTTCTTAATTCACTCAGCATCAGACTTAGACCTGTGGCGGATTCCATTGGGTGGGATTGGAAATTATCTTCAGGGTTGCTTACTGCAAAGGAGGCCTACTAGTATGTGTCAAATTTTCATTCTAATTGTGACCAATGCTGGTGGTATAAGTGTATCTCGAAATGGCATATCCCTGTTGTGAAGTGCTTCTTCTTGCTTGTTCCTAAAAATTGTATTTTATCTTGGGATAATCTTAAAAAAAAGGGTGTGGGTTGGGCCCAGGTGCTCCTACCTCTGTCGTAAAGCCTTGGAGAGTGTTCAAAATCAAAGTTCACAAACAAAACTCAATGTTGGCTTGATATGTCACGTCCCCATCCCTCTACTTGACGGAGAGGACCAACGAACATCGCTGTTAGCTATCAACCTAGGGCTTCTAAGCCCCATGAACATAAATATATATAATGCAACCAAATAAAAACATTCACAGATGGATAAAATGCAATACACAGGGGAAGAATTTACATTTCATTCAACACATTCATAACATTTAACATGTTCATTTAAATTATAAAATAAAACACAGTTACAAGGATTTAAACACAAGAGATACTTATCATATGAAGAAGCTTCCTCGCAACCAGCGATGTCCCTGCAACGTTCCACCCAACCATAGGCCAATGTGCTCATCAATCTCTCAGCAACATTGCCACTCCCGAGTTGGGCATGATTTCCACAAGGAATAAGGGGAACACTAGCAGGCTCGCATGTAGCCAAGGATACACAAAACTCAGCCAAGCCAACACAGTTATCAGGCTATGAAGGAGCTGGAAAGGCTCACTACTAAGCTAGTGAGTTCAACCAAAGAGCTATGGACACCTGCACCAGAACAAGCCTGACTTCTAAAACATCCACACACCCAACACAAGGAAGCATCCCCTTCTCTGCTATACAGTCCTTCGAGCTATGCCTTCCCTTCCAGTGCTATGCAGGGGGTGTAAAGAAGAAAGCCATCCCTCTAGCTCTGTTTGTGAGGCTCCTGCACACACACTAGGTTTGTCAAGCAAGCTCAGACCCCATTTCCACTCCAAAACAGTCCAAAGACCAACAACCATATACACACACAATAACAGCTCTGGGACTGAAGGGAAAACACCGCAGGACCAAAATCGGATATGCAAAATGGGTAAAAAAAATTAGACTGTGACAGTGGATTTCCAAAGTCGTTTATGGCCCTAATGTGGCCAAAATGACTCACAGCATCCCAAAATTCATGGAGAAGATACAACAAAGATCTCTCAACCTGCGTAAAAAGAAGATCACGGCCCCTTCCCACAGGAAGGGATTCAGACACAGAGACAAAATCGGGAAAGGAGAATGCAGAATGCAAATGCCCTATGGCCAACTCTCTACCTGACTATAAGGAAGGAAACAACCCCAAAGTGAAGGAAAAATCACACACCAAACCCGGTCGTGAAAGGAAAATTATGCAAAACGCCAATGTCTTTCTGCGACCAAGCTTCCTCCTGCGTGAATGTGGAATCCGTTCTCTTCCCACGTGAGGAGATGAATGCGATCTGCCTCTTTGGGGCATATGTGTGGTCAAAGGACTGACAGTCCTGCCAGAGATGACGGCTGCCCATGCATTCGTCCCCCAAGGGAAATATAACTACCCAACCAACTCATGGGGAATTAATTGGGTAGGTGAATAAAACAAGGGAAGGTAGTTGCCCAGTCTCTTGGGTTCTTTTATTGACATTTGGCTTTTCTCCATTGGCCCCAAGGGTTGAAATCCCCCCCTTATCCTTAGGAAAACCATGCCCCCATCTCATTATTGTTGTATTGACATAGCTGGTTGTGGGTATTTAATTGAATTGCATATTTACATGATGATTTAAAAATCATAACGTGCCTGGCTAGCACAAAATACCATCGACACTGATTTAATCACCGAAACATAAAACGATAATCCATGGTGGGTCTTTTGCCTTTAGCTCCACACCATGATTAATTACAATATATACATCATATACATTTAATGGAAACGGGGTCAAAACTAGAGTGCTACATGCTACCAGAGCAAAATAATAACAAATGAAGCCCTTACCAATAAGAAATCTCTGTATTTATATGTCTATTATTCATGTCATTTGATGTGAAAAAACTCTATTACTATATTAAAAGGAAGAAGAGACAAAAGGCATATAAAGTTGTGGACCGTTTGTTTATAATTGTATTATTTATTGTGTATGCAATTTTGCCATTGTATTAAAAGAATTGTCTATTAATATCAGCACTTAACTTATCACAATTAAAATATTTTTACAATATTAAAATGAATCCAAAATTAACTTTATATTAATGTTTCAAATTTCTAACATTGTTTATATATTTCTAGATTGAATCCAAATTAAATTAACTTTATACTAATGTTTTAAATTTCTAACATGGTTTATATGATGGGTACAATAATAATTTTTTTTAAACATTAAATATTCATAACTAAAATGTAAATTGGTGTATATTTTTTTTTCTTGCAATATAAACAAGTGGAATAAGTAACAAAGTTGCTTAGTACCTGCCTCCTAAGAAGAGATTGGAAATATATAGCATTAGGATAATTTTGCTATAAAAATATATGATAAAACAAATATAATTACAATTTGAAAGAAATTAAAACAAAAATGAATTAAAAAATGTCCATTTAAATACGATATAGGTTATTGCAATGTAGCATAAAACAAGCATATTCAAGCTTCCTTACATACTTCTCGTAATATTCTTGACTTATGTTATAAAAATATGCAAGTTTCTTTATAGACTAGCATAAATAGGAAACAAGAAATAATAGCTTATAAGACTATAAATTAATATCATTGATGTGAGAATAGTTTATCCTACCCATTGGTACCTCCTTTCTCCTCTAACATATTATAATTTAAAAGAAAATTATAAAACTTGTAATTCAACACGTGATGTTCCACATCAATCCATTACATAACGATAGTGGAATTTAAAGTAACGTTTTGAATGATTAAGATGCTAGTTTCTAAGCATATATTGTAATCTAGTGTGGTTAATAATTTGGAAGAATATCCTAGTTTATACTAGAGGGTGCACTTTGCTTCTAAAAGTGGGATGGTTATTATTTGGTATAAACCTATCACATAATTTATAAGTGGAATAGGTATTATGTGGCATAACCCATCACTATATATAAAATTTTGGCTCGGTTTTATTATTTGGTTATAATTTACAAGTGGAATAGGTATTATGTGGCACAACCCATCTCCATATATATATATATAAAATTTTGGCATGGTTCTATTATTTGGTATAATACCCATCACATAATTTATAAGTGGAATAGGTATTATGTGGTATATAACCCATCCCCATATATATAAAACTTTGGCACGGTTCAAACTTCTACGGTTGCATGCTATTGAAAAGATGCTCAATATCTTAGGGGATGTGATATAACTTTTGTACTTTCTTATCTACTTACTATTATTGAAAGAGTTTTATGTTGCGAAATTTTACTCATCTTGCCAGCGATATAATTAAAAGCTCGCATTACAAAACCCGTCATCAATGCCTACTATGGTGACGGCAACGTTCAATCCATATGTTGATTATGAATATAACGGGGAATTCGTGGGGTCATTCTGTTAGGGACCTTATTATTACTCGGATCGAAATTTTCTTTATGACATAACATGCAATGCCTTGCGTCTCTTGTAACCATGATATCGAATTTTTATGGCAGACCGCTCACAATGTGGAGAGAGGAAACCATAATTTAACGTATCTAAAATCCAGAGAGTGACCTGGTAAATAAATTAATTTAACATGCACAATATGTAATACATGCACGTTAATTAATTAAACAGATGCTTTAATTTTAATTAAAACACAAAAGCCTTCGCCGTTTCTGCTTCTCTATTCATTATTTTACTGTGTTTCTTAGCGAAACAAAATTAATGTTAGATGCGTTCGAATGCCCGAGTTTAAAAATTAAGAGAAAAAAAACAGTATACACATGGATGGTTGCATAAAATAATATCCAGCCTGCTATATTCAGAAATTGGCTGAAGCATCGAGATAACAAGGGGCATTTAGATTTTTCATTTTGTGGAGGCATTTCTTCCCACACTGGCAAGAGTTCTCATGCACAATTACACTTCTTGGGTAGAATTCCACAGAGTTTTGACTCATCTCACTACTCTTGTTCGACCCTCTCGATATTTTACTTAAACGTTGCCTAGATTGGACTGAAGAAGAATATGATAAAATGGAGGCGGTTTTTTTCTCAGAAGAATCATATGAATTGCAATCACTTACAGAAGAAGAAGATGAAAGCTTTGTCTTCTTGGTACCACCAGCCATGAACAGCGAATTCATAAAACTTGCGAGCTTCCTGCCAGGAGAGTTTGGCTGCTTGGGCTTTTTAGAATCCTTCCAGGTTTTGGACCTTGACTTAATCTCAGAATGATGATCTGCAGGGTTGAAAGGCTTCTCTGTAGCTCGAAAATTCCCATCTCTAACTGTTGATTTTCCATGTAAATCTTGAGACCTTTCTCCACCAACAGCCGATTTGCATGCTTTGTTTTCACAATCCCCATTATGAAAATTCTTAGCAGGAGGATTAGAAGTCGAAGCATTTCTGACATAGAGGGACTCCGAATCTGAAGATAAATATGGGCATGAGACGGAGGAGGTTTCACTTGTATAATAATCAGAACTTAGAGTAGAACCTGATGTTGTAGATGACACATTAGACTGAAATGAGCGATGAACATCTCTGCGTTTATTATATGTTCCTTCGGCTTGATATTTTTCAGCATTACAAACACCGAGCATGGCAGATCTCCCCCGCATAGGTTTCTCATTATTCAGCCATGGATCCTCCTCCCATTGTCTTTCGATTCTGGAATTCCCCAACAGTACTCTATTGTTCTCTGCCACGACATTTCTTGTACTCTTCTTGTCCGCCATGATTCCTCCCTCGTCTTTGGTCGACTTACAAATTACATCGAGCAGAGCAGAGGAGAATGACTGATTTCTCGAGTGATGGCGATCATGGCGATGGGGATGCCGCCCGTTCTGCAAATCATAGTCCTAGTTCTCCATAAATTCCAGGCTCAGCTGAATCTACAGGAAAAAGGAAATTAATTAGATTTAACTCTGTGAAACATCTAGATCTAGGTAGGTAGGCTTTGACGAATGCCTGTAATCACTTACCAACACACGCGATCTCTATCTGGAGATATAGATAGATCTGTGGAATCGATCAGACATTGGAATAACTCTTTTCCGGTAGTAACAATATTCCACAGAGAAATCACTTCAATAATTTCCGTGAATTTACCTGCAAACGCCAAATCCACCAGTCCTCGGAAGTCATGGATCTGCTGACTGTTTTAATTATAAATAACATAATAATAAAATATAATAAATGCTGATGTCATAATAGCCATGTGTCAAGTGAAAACCAGATACCAAACTCCAAGGCTGACATCATTCTTTATTGGCCAATTAGAAGTTGACAAAATAGCAAATACAAATATTTTTATTAAAATTTAAAATATTTAAAAATTGCTATTTTTCATATTACAAAGTTAAACTTTGATTAGAGATTTTAATCTTTTAAATATGCACCAATATGCACCAAGTAATACCAAAAGTCAAAGGGGTTTGAATTCAAACGATTACAATATACCTGCTGAGGCAGGTATAAAAATAGTCATCAAACACACTAATTTATAAAAACTAAACATGATAACTAAAAATGTTTATTAACATTCAATTGCTCTCCTATAATATAGATTAGGCGAGTACATATGTGCACACCCTTGGAGTGAGTAAAAGCATAGAAATTTGAAAGATGTCACTTGGGTTATTGCACTTGCTATGATCATTCACCTTGAGAGTGAGGAGATGTGGTGGGTACTCTCATATCAATCATAGAAATTCTCCCCCTTTCTTTATGATCAAGTTGTGGTTGAAATTGGTTAGTTCCATTAGACCATCTTGTTAATCACTTGGTATTGTTTGGTGTTTTACATGGAAATAAACATTGGGCAAAACCCTGGGCCTCAATAGACTAAAAAAGTAGTATTGTTGGGTTAACATGTTACATGGCTCGCTAATGTTGCTCTACAACTATCGGCTAATGAAAAAGTAGTAAGTATTATTATTACCACTAGTAGGCTTGTATAATTGTAATTGTCAAAAATCGATTATAATATTGGAACAAAAGCAAGAGTGAGATGAACGATAAACAAAGCACATACAACCACTCCAATACTGCACAATCACAACGAGTACCTTTATGCTCGCTATAATTATAAATGTGAGTGTTTTGAAGGGGTTGTGTTCATGTTAGATGCAGTACAATAATGAATTGACGACACATCCTGAGATAGATCGTTTATCACAGAGAGACAAATAGGTAGATAAAGAAAGGATTTACTCTAAAATGGTCGTACCTCAAGTTCTCGGTTATGCAGTGTATTGGAGCAAAAGCAAGATTAAGATGAACGATAAACAAAATACATACATCCACCCTAGGATTGCGCAATCACAGACAATACCCTTCTGCTCGCTACAATTATAAATGTGAGTGTTTTGAAGGTGTCGTGTTCATGTTAGATGTAGTACACTGATGAATTGAGCTCACATAGATGAAGAATGGCATCTCAACTCTGCCCACAATGCATTTGCAGCATTTAATTAATCAAATGCTTTAAGGAGGAGTGATCATCTTTGAGACCATTCACACATGACTAAGAGGTCAAGGCGGGAGGCTAGAGGTGAAGGGGTTCAATCCTGAATTGCCAAGATTGACACTACTATAACATGGCATGACTAGGCTCCACCACCAACACTACCAAGGCTTAAAGTCATCATACTTTACACCAATCAACATTTCAATAAATATTAAAAAAAATACATTAATATACAAATTTAACCTAAAAAACCTTGAAACACCCAAATTTAACAATGTACAGTTGATACTAATACAACTTACCATTTCATATAAGTCACTACTTGCGATGACACTAAAAATTAAAAATATAAAAGTAAAATTTAGAACAAGGATATATTTAATAACTAAATTTGAATAAAAAGTTGAGAATTAAGTTTTCATCAAGGAAAATTAATAATAAACCTAAACACAAACAAAATCATAATTTGTATAACAACTTTTTTTGTTTTGTTTTTTTTGCCAAAATACTTGGAATAATGAAAGAGCCAAGTAAATGATGATGATGTCGTCTTGAATTTTCAATAGAAAGCCCTCAAATATAAATTCAAAGGCCAGGGCTCGATATAAATGAAAAATGTTGAAATGGTATTTAATCCCATAGATATCAACTATGCAGATAAAAGCAGAAATCCTGTATGACGGATTCATCAAGAACATATAAAAATTCATAGGCCAGGGTTTGATATAAATAGAAAATCTTTAAATGGGATTAGATATCGACTCTCAAAATATCTATAGAAAAGCAAAGAGCCTGTGTTAACATAAAATTTAACAAGAATTCTCCATACCCAACTCTTGCAGAAAAGTACCATATCTAGTAAGCTCTATGAACTATTATTTAGGGTTGTAAAATTTCTTATGGTGAGCTCTCTGACATGGCAATTTTGCACTGCAGATAATGAAATTTAGATCTTCTACGAACCCATTTTGGCAAGAAGAATCAATCTCCACGAGTTGCTCATCGCAAAAATGGAGTGCGTTAGCCAAGAAATTTCGGATATATTCTTTCGGATAAAATGGAGTGTGACAGCCATTACTAAAGAAAGCCAGTTAGCGCCATATATAAAACTTAAACTTCCGACCTGCCGGATTCGAACCAGCGACCTAAGGATGCCAATTAGGATCTTTTCTCCCACTACAGTCCTCCGCTCTACCAACTGAGCTAAGGTCGGTTGTTAAAAGCTTCTACATGAGAAGCGTTTTCTGTGTATATTTATTATTACTAATAAAGTGGCAAACAGAGATAAAAGATAGAATGACGGAAACGAAATGATAATGAGGGATTGTTAGAAGTGATCAGAAAGCAGGGCCGGTGAATATCAGAAACGACTGTGAGGTGAAAACCTCTGCTTTTGTTATCGCTGGCCCCACAAATTTATCAAAGAAAATTTTGTGGCATTTATTTCTTCCTGTGACAACTGCTGTATATTTCCACCGTCTCAGGCGTCAGATTTAGGCACTGGTTCGAAAAGGGGCGGGTTCAAATCGCACCGCTTATTTTGAGTGCTGTAATCCGACTTTTAAACATACTGGTTATTATGAATGCAATATTACGCTTATCCATGGCAGGAGCAACTTATTTATGTTCTATAAATCTCTGCTCCAATTTGACGTCTTATTGGCTTCCACCATGGCTCTACCTTTCTTAGCCATGACAAATTAGAAAGTATAGAAAAAAACACGAAATAGAAACTTGCAAGAAACGTCATCACTGGCTTCCATCAGGCTTAAGTAGAGCAGACAATGGCAATGCTACAAAACCCTTCCCAGAGATGGCAAAAATAGAAAGTACAGACAGAAACAAGAAAGAAGAAACATGCAAGAAACGTCCTCACTGGCTTCCATCATGGCTCAGGTACAACACACAATGGCAATGGCAATGTTACAAAGCACTTCATAGCCATGGTAACAAACCTAAATATTCAAACTCTATTTTTTATTCAAATTCTATTTTTATTGCAAAATAGATTTAATGCTCTCAAATATCCTGTTATACTTGTGTTCTCAAGTATCTTGTTCAGAATTTGATAGTAGTAATGATCTCTTTGTTTATTACATAAGAAAGTGATTTGTCTATTTCTCCGTTTTTCTAGCCAGAAACACATTTTATTAACCATTTTTCAAAAATAGAGTTATGCATTTTAGAAGTGATAGACTTAAAAACTTCACCTATAATGAGGTTTCCTTCTGGTTGTCTTCAAATGATATTGAAGATGGCTGTAAATCTAGTTTGATAAATTTCATGAAAACCATCGCTTCAGGGAATACGAAACAAAAAAGATGCTTCAGAAAAGATATCATTTTAAGAGCACCATTGCTTCAGAAAAAACAGTGCTTCAAAAAAGATATCATTTGAAGAGCACCATTGCTTCAGAAAAAACAGTGCTTCAAAAAAGACATCAATTCCAGAACACCAATTGCTTGAGGAAAAAAATTCAGTGCTTCAGATTCTTGAAAACCATCGCTTCAGGGAATAAAAAAACAAAAAAAAAATGCCTCAGAATAGATATCATTTTCAGAGCACCATTGCTTCAGAAGAACAGTGTTTCAAAAAAAACATCATTTCAGGACACCCTTGCTTCTGGAAAAAATAACAGAGCTTCAGAAAAGACGTAATTTTTCAGAACACCAATGCTTCAAGAAAAGAAAAAAAACAGACATTATTTCCAGAGCACCATTGTTATAGAAAAAGCATGGCTTAAAAAAGAAATCATTTTCAAAACACCATTGCTCGAAGGAAAAGACAGTGCTTCAGAAAGGACATCATTTTCAGAGCACCATTGCTTCAGGAAAAAAGAAAAGAAAAAACACTACTTAAAAAAGACATCATTTTCAGAAAACCATTGCTTCGAGAAGAAAAACAGTGCTTCGGAAAAGACATCATTTTTCAGAACAAAACAGGGCTTCAGAAGAGACATCATTTTCAGAACACATTGCTTCAGGAAAAATACAGTGCTTAAGAAAAAACATCATTTCCAGAACACCATTGCTTTAGGGAAAAGGTGCTTCAATAAAAAAAACATCATTTTCAG
The DNA here is from genome assembly GCA_001517045.1 of Pseudotsuga menziesii. NCBI lineage: Eukaryota > Viridiplantae > Streptophyta > Pinopsida > Pinales > Pinaceae > Pseudotsuga > Pseudotsuga menziesii. Next base: position 99,771 of record LPNX010906852.1, on the reverse strand, counting down.
ATATGAACAAGCCTAGTTGTAGATTACTCGCTAAATAGTTTAGGGAGTAGGAAGGATGTTTTAATAGGCGGAATATTTAAAATGTAGAAAAATCATGACAGCTGTGGGATTTGAACCCACGCCCTTTCGGACCAGAGCCTAAATCTGGCGCCTTAGACCACTCGGCCAAACTGTCAACTTATATATGTTTAATTCTTCTATATATTGACGTATAAAAAGTAAAATCCAAAAATAAGAGGGACACCATTTTTTTTCTTTGACAAATCGATCGGCACTGATAAAGCAAACTAGCTCAGATAACCTCGTTAGACATCCTTATTTCTCTTGGCTATTGTAGACTAACATGAACCCTGGATTCAAGCGACCATCACTCTGCGATCAGTGTTGAATGCCATCCTTAGGTCGTTGGTTCGAATCCGGCAGGTGTAGTTATGTTATGATCATTACAGTGTACAAGGTGTAATTGTCATCTGGTCTTTGAGAAAAATCGAGTTGTAAATGTAAATGATATAATTGAAACGTTTTACTTCCTTGTTTCCCAAACGTAAAAATAAAACAAATAACAGGAATTAGGCGAGGGATTATCAAATATTTTACCATACATGATGGATGCTTTTGATGAGGGCATTAAATATGCGGGCTTTCTCCTCAACCCTAATGGTTACTGTGTCAAAGACTGGAGTTGGTTGATCAAGCGGATTGACAGAAGGATCAACAACTGATCTTTCTGTTATTTATCTCTTGGTGGGAGATTAATGCTGGTAAAGTCTGTTTTAACTGCAATTCCGGTCTATTGGTTCTCTATGGCTTTGCTTAAATTTGTTAAGGAAAAATATCATTAGATACTTGTATATATCATCTGGTACCTTGGGAGAACATCCTTACTCCATTATTCTGGCGAATGGGCTATCAAACATTTCTCTGGGTTCAATTGTGCCTTGGTTATGAAGAATTGTTGGAGAGCTCTCACGGTCACAAATCTTTGGTACCGGGTTCTTCAAATTAAATACTGGTGGGGTAAATCATTCTCGACTTAGATTCGTGATGTTCAAAAATCTTGGAGGAATGCTTTTTTTTTTTAAAGTTTTATGAAGGTTGTGTTGTGGATTACACAGAAGTTGGGGTGGAGGGTGGGTGATGGTTCCTTCATATTGGTTGGTATCGACTCCATTGTACCCATTGTAGGCTGCACTGATAAGTTTACCTTCAGTCCGATGCTGTGGGAGGCTTTACACCATCGGGATATTTATACCCTCAACGAGGTTACCCAATAAGGAGTGTCACACTTATCGGATCCATATTGGTTGTGGGCTGAGAATTTGGGCTTGTTAGAACCCTGACAGCTGAATGGGATTCATATATTTCCCTTCTAAATTCACTCGGTATCAAACTTAGACCTGTGGCGGATTCCATTGTGTGGGATTGGAATTTATCTTCGGGTTGCTTACTGCAAAGGAGGCCTACCAGTATCTGTCAAATTTTCATTCTAATTGTGATCAATGCTGGTGGTATAAGCGTATCTGGAAATGGCATATCCCTGTTAAATTGAAGTGCTTCTTCTGGCTTGTTCTTAAAAATTGTATTTTATCCTGGGATAATCTACAAAAAGGGGGTGTGTGGGTTGAGCCCGGGTGCTGCTACCTCTGTGGTAAAGCCTTGGAGACCGTTCATCATCATTTTTTCTACGTCAGTTCAATATTGGTGTATGGCTGGAAATTTGCTCCCTACTGCAGATACATGTGACCCAAGAATCTTGGAGTCTGGATGGTTTTGAAGACTAGTACAGGGGTAATTCACATTACAAACTTTTCCTTGTTTTCGTTTGTTGGCAGGTTTTGTTCATGAGAAACCGGGTGATCTTTCAGGGGACTAAACCAAACTTGCAGCTCTGTATCTCAAAGTCCATAGGGATGTTTAACGAGTTTGGTAGTACTATTGTTGGGCCTAAACAAAGAATCCCTAAGGAACCTGTTCTCTCTTCTTGAAGGGCTATTGGCTATTTTGATGGTGCAATACAAAAAGTATCGGAGGCTGTGGTATATTTCTCAAGCTTAATGAGGAACATTTGTTTCGATTAAAGCTTGGTTGTGGTTTAGCAACCAATATCAAAGCAGAGCTTCTGGCTTTATGGTGTTTACTGCATTTCGATGCTTAAATGAGATTTTTTATTTGCAGATTTTTGGGGCTCCCTTATCATTATAAACCGGTTCTAACGTAAACATAAGTTGGGAGTGATCACTCTTGAACAATGGTGCTAACGCACTTTGGATCTCACTCCACACTTTGGATCCCTTCTCATTGATCATGTTCACAAATAGTTCATGTTGATGCTGATAGGCTCTCCAAATTGGTGTTGTAATGCAAATAGGGTTATCTTATTTTTGATGAAGATATCTGAAGGTGCCCTCTCCTTTCATAGTGTATACTGCTTTTTTTGAAGTCTCCATATTGTTGTGCAGTCTCTTGGTAGTCAGTATTAGTCCGTTTGTGATATGTTTATCCACATGATCTCCTTGGGGGGCAAAATATTTGTGTAATTTTTGTATAGTCTGTTGGAATGTTAGCATGAACTTGCTTGTGTAGATGTTGTTGCACTATTCGATTCATACATTGTTGTATCTTGGAGATAAGTGGTGATTAGATGTAATGACCCATTTTCTTTGATTCCAATTGAATAGCAAGAAAATAAGTTTTTTTCATTGTGAAAAAAATAATAATTAGGTTTTAGGGTTTATTCTTAAAATACTAAAATCCCAATGATGACCTCAACCTCAACCTTCTTTACACTAAGAAATTCCCATGGTTTGGTAGACCTCCAAGATGGACACTAGACTATCAATGCTTAAATTTGACAAGGCTCTCAATAAAAACAAGCATGATTATAGCATGTAAGATTTTTTCAAAACCTAGTTGAACATGACAAAGGCCAACAATATTATGCTTGTTGAAGTTCAAATGGACAACTAGAACTTCACATGGTGGCATGCCCACGCCAAGTATTTGGTAGCCAAAAACCTATGTAGCCAGGGTACCTATACCTGGGGGTAGGGTACATGTACCTGTACCAGGTACTTGGGTACTTGTAGGGTACATCTCCTGTCGTACTTGGCATACCCCAATATTCTGGGTCCACTTACCCCAGACTCCGTTATAAAAAAAGGGGTACTTATAGGTGAAATGGTACGTCGTACCCCATGTTTGGGTACTCCGGGGGTACGACCGGCTCAGTAAAATGCAATCCATTGGGGAAAATGTAATGACCCCCCACCAAATATGAACTAATTTTTTGCTAACTATGTATGGACTAGTTCAGGACTTATGTCAAACACTTTGCAACACTATTCAAATTCCACCGAATATTGTCCAAATCTGGTAGATTGATTTTACATTGAATTACATTGATTTACATTGATTTACATTGAATGTTTTTATGGTTTTGTGTTCAGCACTCATGGAACATAATTTGACTACCAAATGTGCACATAAAAATAGAGGTGTTTAAAATAGGATTTCAAGTGTACCTTTATGTTTGAGTTTGATTGTCTATTACAACTCCCTAGTACAATGATTTATCAAATTTTATGGAACTTCGAGTCTTCCAATTGATATCTACTAAGTCTATGATTTATCAAATTTTATGTTTCAAAATTTCAATCTGAATGTTCATTGTTCAAAAAATCATTGAATTTATAATTATGAATCATGATTCATAATTTACGAAGAAATCTATATGCATGTATGATGTGACTATATATATATATAGTAACCTGGCGTACCCAAGTACCCTTTTTCAAAATGGTGTCTCTGTACCCGTACCCATCCCCATACCCAAGTTTCCTCACAACTTAACAAAAAACTAACTCTTAATTAAAACTTGGGGAGACTTTAAGAATATCACCTGTAAAAAGTTATTTCCATTAATACAAGGATGCCTTATTGACAAAGTGTTTACACCTTTGATGAATCTCAAGACGACCCATCCAATAGTTCATTAGCATCTTCAACAAAATGTTTGGCAATCTCAAGGTAAAATATTGAACCAAAATACTCTCCATTATAAAAAAAAAATGAGTTGTTTGCCTAATTAGTTAGAACCATTCTTTATTACTCCATGTACCACACTTTTTGTCTTGCTTCCAAAATTACAAAGGCAAGCTACCTAACACCAATTTTGTTAAAATAAATCGGTTTCCTCTTCCAACACCTTACCCTATTAAAACATGAAAATATCAGTATTTCTACCATTACTACCAGCTTTTGCCTCATTATATCATAGTCAATACTTCAAAGAAATAAGAAATTAATCGTGCCTCCACCCATGTAAACAATGAATTGAACCTCTAGTTGTAAGCCCTCCCCGATTCTATATTTTGTTAAGTTATACTTTAAAATATACCTCTACAAAGTCTCAAAGAGAAATGACACTTACAATGCATTAGATGAACATTAACATACATGGAATTAGAACGTCTTTTATTCTTACCGGTATATCACTTGGTACAAATTTACAAACAAGATAGACTTGCTACTTTTCAATGACAAGATGAGATTAATTTCCATAACTAGGAATTCATTTTACTTGATCTCAGTGATATATTTTAAACTCTAAATGATATATTTTAAACTCTATTTTTTGTAACCTTATATGAATATTATTTTCAACCTTTATGTCTTTCCATAAAAAGATACTTGGTATACCTATAAATATGATTTTCAACCTCCACGTCTTTCCATAAAAAGATACCTGGTATACCTATAAATGTGCTTTAATGTTTAATTTGTCATAGAACCAATGGCATATTTATGTTTGTCCTATGCCTCCATTCTAAGTCTTGACATTAAAGTTCCTAGAAAACAAATCCCCATTTCATAACTATGCATGCATAAAACTTTGAACCATGGATATCTTTTAAAGAGTAGTTTTTATAAATTCTATACCTACACGAGATTTCTTTGTACAAACTTTTATGTCTATTCCTCTAGCCTTTATATGCAATTTATATAAATATATTTAGTTTTAAAACATAAATTTTATGTATGTTTCTTATGCACAAACTTCTATCCATTCCTCCAACATGTCTATACAATTTATGTATAAATCATCTTTAATCTTAAAACATGCCATTTATATATAAATATCTTTAGTTGTAAAACATATTATAAATTACATGTATCCTTTCTTTTATATCCACATGGATAATCAAATACCTATATCTGTGAATCACAAATAATGTTAATGTGATAATCTACTTGAAGCACAATATAACTTTTTTTTTACCAGGGGAATCGACAACTAGGGCTGGGCTGGTACTCGCGTGACACGGAGTCCAAGGATCCATTCTTACTACCACTATACCCCTAGGTGCCCCACAACAACCTGCAAGCCATGAGACACAGGTAAACACAGGTGGGATTTGATGTTGTGACATCCTGTACAACAAGTGACTTCATATCAAGTGATACCAATGAGCCACACCTGTTTGGGTTCTGAAGCACAATATAACTTAAAAACATTTTTTCTATTAATTATTTTTTTTAAATATTAATGTTTCATGTTTATATATCTCTATTGTGAAATGTGTGGCTTATATAATTAGGATATTTGTTCATTTAATTAGCAATTATCTTTAAAGGTGTAATGGTATGTATATAAAGAATACATTAAAATTAAAACAAAAATTATAAATATATACGATCTATTGAATGCATTAAAATTATAACTAAATTGGCAAAGGTATACTATCAATAAACAAAATGTATTATAATAAAATTATTATGCTTGGCACCTTATTTCCTCAATAAATACCATAAATTGTTAGTTTTGGCTAGCTAGAACAAGTATTTTTACATTGGCGAAGTGTTTAGCATACATAAGTGTCCGAGCAACACTTTCTAGACATTAACTTTCTAAAGTGACTTTTATATTTGATGATAAAGTGACTTTTGTTATAAAGTTGAGTGACTTAAGTGATCTCAACATGAAATTAAGTCAAGACCAAAGATCTCAAATGCCAAGATCTAATCGTGGCCCTTGATCACTTTAGAGATCTAGGTTTAGGGTTTTATCATTAACGAGAATTATAAAAGAAGATCTAAGAAGAGTAAGACACACATAAAATGAGAGAGAAATTTTTTGTAAAGATGAAGAGAAGAAATTTGGACAGCAAGAAGAGAAGGGCACAAAATCCAAGGAGGGCGCAAATCCCAAGGCTAGAAGAAGGCCCTGATTTCCAAGGAAAATTGAAACAATGAAATGCATATTAAATCAATCATACAATTAGTGCAGAGGTTGTACATCATGTGTGAGCACTATTTTCAAGGCAACAGACTGTATAAGAATTTTTTGAGTTCATACAACATGTGTGCGAATTCGTACATGTTGTACTATTGCTAGGTAAATTTTGTGCATGTTTGGCATGATTTTTGAGGTGTATAAGGTGCATTTAATGTTGACATTCTCCACTGTAAATTTAAAAAAAATTGTGAGCATATAAATCAATAAATCTTCCATTTACTAGTTTTTCCTTCAAAGTTTTTCCAAGAGTATTTACCGAAAAATAGTTGTGTCAAATGTGTGTTCGAATTTATATTACGTTGTGCATTTTGCCTTTTAAAACTTAGTGTGTTTCCATTCGTAGATTTTCAAATTTGAAATACTTAGTTTTCTGTGCATACATCTGCGAGAAATAATTTATCGAAACTTGAAATCGTTTATGGGATTTACGAAAAGTTTTACATAAACTACACAAACTACTTTATAAACATGCTTATAACCATGACAATAGACAATAACCAAACTATAATTTGAATTGAAGCAATAACTCATTAAAAAGTACTTGTTTAAATGTCGAATTTGTCCAAGAATGTAGTAGTACATGCAGTTGTGGAAACTCTACTAGTTTACAATAATTCAATACAAACAACACAACATACTCATATCATCACAGATGATTAAAGAAATATTTATACCACACGCAAGTGGCCAAGTTGTTATAACTAACTCAAAACATCATTCTCAATTACTTTGAACCATCTGTCCTCCGTAACCTACTTCCATCTTCCACATCCTATCATTTCCTCTGCTGGAATATGTTGGAACATCAATTATATTGACCAAGATTCCCCAACATGAAACTAGTAGTCATCATCACACAACTTGGAGAGCATGGCTTAACAACCCTCTCATGACTCTAGGTTTCAGAGGATACTTGGTGGGTAATACCTCCACCCCTCCTGATATAACTAGGGTCACACCCTATATTGAGCCATAATGTGTAACTATTGTTCTCATAGTCACGCCATCAAACAACCACTCTAGGAAAGTTGTGATCATGTCAAAGCTACACTTACCCATAGATCATAGTAATGTTTGAAATTATAAGAGAAACTTATAGTACACTTTATTTTCATGATGTCTACAACATCCAATTTACCTCATTACTACAATTATTTGATCATCTTGTAAGTTAGATAATTAATAACTTATTATTAAGGTAAACAACACTTTTTTTTATAGCACCATGCTGGAAATTGAACTATATCTATGTGTCTAAATTTTACATTTTAATTTTTAAATGTTAAAATAGATCACATACTATCATCATCATCATTAGAATATAACAATAAAATCATTGGTTGTCAAAACATAAATAGGTTCACATGTACACATGTAATGTCTATATTAGCTTAATTAAGTCCAAATAAATACTAAGTGAATTAATTTTCTAAGATGATTAAAATTAGAGTTTTAGTTGTTTATGGTCGGAGTTTAATTCCATTATAGACATTGAAGGAAGGTGAAGATAAAAACTTCTTAATTATTTTTTTTTTACTGAAAAATGTATGTAATTTGTTATTCAAGAGAGTCAAAATTACATCGAGTTGTTACAACCTTAGCTAAGAGACTCGTCAACATTATTTGAACCCTCATAAAAAAAAACCATACATCATCCAAAAGTGTGGCAGGGACTCAGCCCAACACTCCAAATGTATTACTGGGCTTTGCCCAAAACAGATGCATAAGCCAACAAAACATAAACAGATTTATACAATATACCAAAAAATTAAGAGCTGGCAAACAGGCCCAAATCTAGGAATGGAGCTGAAAACTAGAAGCAAGTAAGGTAGTCTTCAGCCACCAAGATGTTGTTTTTGAACTCGGAGAAGTGAAGGAAACCTGGTAGTCACCTAACGTGAATTTTAAGAGGCTATCCGCGTCAGATTTGAATTGCTTGTACAGATGACTGAAAGATACAGAGAGAAAACCATCCTTTAAGAGCCGAATCCGTTTCAGCCCACCATCAAAACACAGAGATTGCAGACTTATGAGGCCTTTGGCTCATTCAATTACAACCTTTGAATCTCCACAAACAGCAAGGTGAAGAATATTCCTTTTTCGAGCGAACCAAAAAATCCTCCCCATAAGGCTACAAGCATCTGTTGGATCATAATCTCGATCTCGAACAGCAAAACTGGTGGGCCTCGCTCTCGATCAACCGAATACACATCTGCTGGACCAACTACTGATTCTGGATCTACTGCTGGGTCTATGCCACCTTCCCACTCTGAAATTGACCACAACATAAGGTTATCCCCACCTCACTTACGCCTAGGAGCACGAGGTCCTACATCGAGGGGATTGAAGACGTGAACGGACGATCCTACTTATGATGCACCTGGTATCATGCGCCAGACTCATTGTGCTAGTCTCCGGGCCACTCAGAGAGTTTTGCGATGGAACTGTCTTGAGCCGGCGAAAGCGCTTTGGGTGGCACAGCATGGGATGTGCTGAAAGAAGATGGAAAGCCGTATGAATGGTTCCCCTACCTCACCTGGCCGAAAACTTGGAAAAGTTCAAAGGTTGGCAGGACTTTATTAAATTCTAAATGTTTCCCACTCCCTTTCCATTTAACCTGATTCATAAAGAATGAGGTAAATTCCCTTAAGTGTACATCCCCTACATAAGGGTTTTTATTCCCGCATCTAGACGTTGTTTTACTGAAAAACTCCTCAATTCGTAGCATCTTCCTTCGAGTTGTTCTCCCTGCTCCATACCCAGCGGGTCAGCAGGATGTATAAATTGGAATACAAGTTCAGCGAAAGTATTGGTGCCACTGCCAACCCCCATCCTAAGCTTGAAACTGTGAGAGTCATCCATCCGGAGGATCATGCCTGAGCCACAAATCCCAGCCCGCTCGGCTTCATTAATGAAGCCATAAGTGGTATCGGGATCCAACAGAGGTCTAATACAAACCTTTTGAGTTTTTGGGGAAGAATCTCTGATCCGATACACCTGCCACAATCTTGTAGGCTGTTGTTGTAATAGAGGGAGCAAAATTTTGGAAGATGCACCTGTTTCTGGTTTTCCAAGTTTCCCAGTACACAAAGAACGAGAACAATTTCCACTTCTTTGATCTTTTGAACTACGAAAGAAAACAATTTTCGATAGGAAGCTAATCCCAATTGAAATAAAATGAAAAGTGTTCTCCACTCTTTCTAGACAGACTTGAAGAAAGAACAATTTAGAAACAAGTGTCCAACTGTCTCTATTTCGGATCTGCACAAGCAACACATACTAGGACCAACATAACCTCTTTTTTGAAGATTTTTCCAAACCAGTAATTTGTTGCGTAGGAATAACCAATAGAAACATTTGATTTTTAAGAGCATGGATCCTTTCCATATCTCCTTGATCCACCATTTTGGGGGCGAGAGATTCCTCCTAGCCACAAGAACTTCATAGACACGTTTGGCTGTAATCTCTCTAGACGAGTCATTTTGCTCCCAAACCAATGCATCAGTATCTTAGAGTATTAAACCTGCATGAGAGAGAGGTCGTGAAAGTCGTCCATTCTCTATCAAGGTCTGGAGGAAGTCGTAACTCTTCATCCTTTAGCCACGAACCGATACCTTCACTTGAAGTGATCCAAATCCGATATAGGGCCCACAGATTTCTGCGATGGAGTTTAGTAATCAAACAATTTGATAACAAACCATTTCCTTTAACCCCTGCTATTGGGTCGATGCCACTGAAGATTTGAATTCCGCGACCAACAAACCAACTCAAATAAACCTTTGACTGGCAGCCCTTTTAAGAAGCTTTTCCAAAGATAAGAGGCCCTCGAGTATTTAGCATTTGAGTCTCTAAACCATATTTCGATCGACCAACGGGGTTTTTATCTTTACTGAAAAGAACCAAGATGAATTTTACACTTGTCTCATCCTTGTGCAATCCTGGAAAAGCATTTCACCCCAAAATTCTAAGATATAAACACCTATCAAAATAATTGTTATAGTAAATTGAGTAAATCTTAACTCTACACAATATCTTACGAGTAAATAAAGTAAGCTATTATATTCTAATGTTCAAAACCCTTATACTTCTCTCTAAGTCTCTTCACATGAGAATATGAATGCTTCTTCCTATTAACTTAACTTTGCTTATCAAACCACCACCATCATCTTCTCTCATTTCATATATCTAAATTGCATAATTAGGTGAAATGTTTACACCATAGATTAGAGTTGATTTAGTTAAAATGTTTACACTAGCCCACAGTGAAAATTTGCCTTGTTTGCTTGCATAACAAAGTGATTTTAGTAATAAACATTAAAAACTATTTGTTTAGTTTTTTTTGTGTATTTGGAAAAATGTACAGTACTTTACAGGAGTCTGGAGGTGCTTACACAACTTATATAGGACAGATGTTGTATGTAAGGTAATCTAACATTATTACCAAAAATAAAAAGTAATTAAAAAATTTCATGTCTATTCATATAATAAAAAGTCATAAAAAATAATTTAAAAAATCTATATATTCTTATAAAATAAAAAATTAAAACTTAAACTTGGATTTATAAAGCTAGAGAGGAATCAAATTTCTTGAATTTAACAATAAAATAAAAATTATACCTCAAAAAATTGGATCCCAATCCAGATTTAAGATGAATCTATCAAGATATTACTTACATTTATAACTAGATTTTTATCAAAATAAAATAACAATCACTTTATAAAGTGATAATTCCATAACTAGACCTGCCGGATTCGAACCAGCGACCGAAGGATGACTTTCTCTTGAATCGAGGGTTTATGTTCACCTACAACCTGCCGGATTCGAACCAGCGACCGAAGGATGACTTTCCGTTGAATCGAGGGTTTATGTTCGCCTACAACATGATTTTGAAATAGCCAAGAGATCAGGAAATCTAAGGAGGTGATGTCTAGTTTGCTTTATCAGGGCCCAGCGATTTGTGAAAGAAAAATTGGTAACCCAATTATTTCGGATTTTGGGATATATCCTATATACGGAAAAAACAAAATAATATATAGCAATTATGCAAACAAAACAACACAAAATTGTATATAAAATTGTATATAAGTTGACAGTTTGGCCGAGTGGTCTAAGGCGCCAGATTTAGGCTCTGGTCCGAAAGGGCGTGGGTTCAAATCCCACAGCTGTCATTTGCAAGCTAGCATTTTCACATTTATTTCTTCCTTCTTATATTTGGCAAGTATTTTTATTTCTTCCTTCTTACATTTGGCAAGTATTTGTTCCTTCGTAGATTGCAGGAGCAACTTATGTATCTTCTATAATTTATGTTCAATTTCAGTGCTGTAATGGGCTTATCCATTGCAGGAGCAACTTATGTATCTTCTATAATTTATGTTCAATTTGACCTCTTATTGGCTTCTACCATGGCTCTACCTTCTACAGCCATTGCAAATCAGGAAGTATAGACAAAAACAAGAAGAAAGAAACAGGCTCCCATGAGGGCTTAAGTAGTGCATACAATGGCAATGTTACAAAACCCTTCCCAGAGATGGCAAACCTAGAAAGTAGAGATAAAGACAAAAACAAGAAAGACGAAACATAGCAGTCTTTTAAAAAGACATCAATTTCTGGACACCGTCGCTTAAGGGAAAAAAAATAGTGCTTCAGAGAATACATCATTGCCTCAGGGAAAATACAGTGCTTCACAAAAGACATCATTTGTCAGATTTGAAGAAGCCTTACTAGTTATAATGAACCCTATATTGAACCCTGAGAGCCATACAGAGAATATGAAGTCTGGTGTGTGAACACCGTTGCTTCATGAAAAAAACAATGTTTCAGAAGATACATCAGTTTCATCACTAAATAGTGTGGCGTAGCAAGATACATCAGTTTCATCACTAAATAGTGTGGCGTAGGAGGCTAAGCAGACTAATTAAAATGCTCGAAAACTTTGACAGCTGTGGGATTTGAACCCACGCCCTTTCGGACCAGAGCCAGATTTAGTCTCTGGTCCAAGAGGGCATTCTTTCAAATCCTCAGGGAAAATACAGTGCTTCACAAAAGACATCATTTGTCAGATTTGAATAAGCCTTACTAGTTATAATGAACCCTATATTGAACCCTGAGAGCCATACAGAGAATATGAAGTCTGGTGTGTGAACACCGTTGCTTCATGAAAAAAAACAATGTTTCAGAACCTACATCAGTTTCATCACTAAATAGTGTGGCGTAGGAGGCTAAGCAGGCTATTTAAAACGCTAGAAAACTTTGACAGCTGTGGGATTTGAACCCACGCCCTTTCGGACCAGAGCCTAAATGTGGCGCCTTAGACCACTCGGCCAAACTGTCAACTTTCATAACATTTCGTGTCGTTTCCTTTGCATAATTACTATATGTTATTTTGTTTATTCAACATATACAGGATATATTTCAAAATCCGAAAATAATAAGGGCACCAAATTTTCTTTGACAAATCGCTGAGCACTGATCAAGCAAACTAGACATCACCTCTTTATATTTTCTTATCTCTCTTGGCTATTCAAAATCAGCTTGTAGGCCAACATAAACGCTCGATTCAACCGACAAACACTGTGCAACCTCAGTGTTACATGCCATCCTTCGGTGGCTGGTTCGAATCCGGCAGGTTTAGTTATGTTATGATGATCACACTTTACAAGGTGTAATTCCAATTTTATCTTAATAAAGATTGAGTTGTAAATGTAATTAATAATGGTATAGATCTATTTTAAACCTAAATTTATAAAGTATTTAGAGAGATCTAATTTCTTAGTGTGTAATTTGTTTTTATTGTTAAACTCAAAAAAAATTATTCTCTTTTATTTTTTGTTTCCAAGTTTAAATTTTAAATTTTTGTTTTTAGTAAACCAGTTTAAATTTAAATTTTGTATTTAATAAACTAACATAATTTACATTACATTACATTACCTTAAATAACAACAACATCCCTATACTAAACTATACAAAATTACATTACATTACATTACCTTAGTTTAAATTTTTATTTCTAATATATAACTTTACATTACCTTAAATAACAACAATATCCCTATACTAAACTATACAAAATCTCATAAAACCAATCATAATATCTCACCTCAAAGTTATTTCATTGTCTCTGTATTCATTTAACATTCCGTCCTTATCATTTCATAACTGTATTTTTCTTTTATTTCTGTTTGCCACTCTAGTCTATCCATATTTCCAGATGTATTTGATGTAGAACTTTATTGACAACCGACCTTAGCTCAGTTGGTAGAGCGGAGGACTGTAGTAGGATAAACTCCTGATTGTAATCCTTAGGTCGCTGGTTCGAATCCGGCAGGTCGGACATTTAATATTTTATATATCTTGCTGTGTCTTGACGCTCACGGGCTTCCATTTTTATGCCTGTAATTTTCTCCAGCCTTTACTGCAAAATCGCCCTTGTCATAACCATAAGAAATTTTACAACCCTAACTACAGTTGATAGAGAGCTTACTAGAAATTTTACAACCCTGAATACCAGTTCATAGAGCTTACAACCCTAACTACAGTTGATAGAGAGCTTACTAGAAATTTTACAACCCTGAATACCAGTTCATAGAGCTTACAACCCTAACTACAGTTGATAGAGAGCTTACTAGAAATTTTTATAACCACGAATACCAGTTCATAGAGCTTACTAGATATGGTACTTCTTTGCAAGAGTGATATGCAAAGAATTGTTATAAAATCATATGTACTTGATGAAGCCCTAATATGATCTTTGCTTTTCTCTGGATAGTTATGGCCCTTCTCTGCAACGCTGAATTCTCAAATCCTTCAAGAATTCTGAATACATAATCTTTGTTGTTCTCTTGGTAGTTGATATTTATGGGATGAAATACCATTTCAAGTTTTTTCATTTATTTCTCTGAATTTAAATTCTGGGGCTTTAGAATATTAATTTTTAAGGCTTTTAATGAAATTTTAATACAGCATCATTGTCATTTAATTAGTGTTTTCCGTTCTTTAGATAAAAACTAGTTATAAAATTATGTGCTTTCTTAAACCAATTTTTTTTCTTTCGAAATTCAATTCTTAAATGTATCCATGTTTTAAACATTTCTTCCTTCCTTCTTAAAATGGAGCCATGTTTTGATCAGGTCATCCACTTAATCAAATAATTGGCCTTTGAATTTGTTTTTTGTTTTGTTTTTCTAAACCCTTATATTGATAATTTCATATATATTTTTTATTTGAGATTTGATAATTTTATGTTAATGGTTTTTTTTTTAATGAAATATGTTTTAAAAACTTATTTTGAGACATTTTCAATGTGTAAGAAATAGTTTACATTTATATATACAATATGCAACATATAGATCAAATTGTTATAGCCTTAAAACTATGTTTGAGGGATAACTTTTCTGGAAATCAATCTAAACTTAGAAGCACAATGAAATATACAATCATTTACATATATTGAAAGTAGTGCACACAATGAAATATACAATCATTTACATATATTGTAAGTAGTGCATTGTTGAAGGTCTTTAAGACACCAAAAGTTGGATCTTGGTGTTGTTCATTGGTTAATTGTAATTTTTATATAGAGGGTTCTTCTATTAGTTATATTAGTTATGTCTTTCAACTTTTTGGGGCAATTGCTAGTTCAAGATTATTCCACTTCGAATAACTTTTAAGTTAATGAACAAATTGGATGTCCTTAGTATCAATGTAATTCATGTTTCTTAATTCAAGATTTGCAAATTGATCAAATTAAAAATTCATGTTTCTTAAATCAACTAAACTTGTCTTATGACCCCTGGCTTCAAGCGACCATCACTCTGCGACCTCAGTGTTGAATGCCATCCTTAGGTCGTTGGTTCGAATCCGGCAGGTGTAGTTATGTTATGATCATTACAGTGTACAAGGTGTAATTGCCATCTGGTCTTTGAGAAAAATTGAGTTGTAAATGTAAATGATATAATTGAAACGTTTTACTTCCTTGTTTCCCAAACGTAAAAATAAAACAAATAACAGGAATTAGGCGAGGGATTATCAAATATTTTACCATACATGATGGATGCTTTTGATGAGGGCATTAAATATGCGAGCTTTCTCCTCAAGCCTAATGGTTACTGTGTCAAAGACTGGAGTTGGTTGATCAAGCGGATTGACAGAAGGATCAACAACTGATCTTTCTGTTATTTATCTCTTGGTGGGAAATTAATGCTGGTAAAGTCTGTTTTAACTGCAATTCCGGTCTATTGGTTCTCTATGGCTTTGCTTAAATTTGTTAAGGAAAAATATCATGAGATACTTGTAAATATCATCTGGTACCTTGGGAGAACATACTCACTCCATTATTCTGGCGAATGGGCTTTTAAAAATTTCTCTGGGTTCAATTGTGCATTGGTTATGAAGAATTGTTGGAGAGCTCTCACGGTCACAAATCTTAGGTACCGGGTTCTTCAAATTAAATACTGGTGGGGTAAATCATTCTCGACTTAGATTCGTGATGTTCAAAAATCTTGGAGGAATGCTTTTTTTTGAAAAGTTTTATGAAGGTCGTGTCGTGGATTACACAGAAGTTGGGGTGGAGGGTGGGTGATGGTTCCTGCATATTGGTTGGTATCGACCCCATTGTACCCATTGTAGGCTGCACTGATAAGTTTACTTTCAGTCCGATGCTATGGGAGGCTTTACATCATCGGGATATTTATACCCTCAACCAGGTTACCCAATAAGGAGTGTCACACTTATCGGATTCATAGAACCCTGGGCTGAGAATTTGGGCTTGTTAGAACCCTGACAGCTGAATGGGATTCATATATTTCCCTTCTGAATTCACTCGGCATCAAACTTAGACCTGTGGCGGATTCCATTGTGTGGGATTGGAATTTATCTTCGGGTTGCTTACTGCAAAGGAGGCCTACCAGTATCTGTCAAATTTTCATTCTAATTGTGATCAATGGTAGTGGTATAAGCGTATCTAGATATGGCATATCCCTATTAAATTGAAGTGCTTCTTCTGGCTTGTTCCTAAAAATTGTATTATATCTTGGGATAATCTAAAAAAGGGGGTGTGTGGGTTGGGCCGGATGCTGCTACCTCTGTGGTAAAGCCTTGGAGACCGTCCATGATCTTTTTTTTCTACGTGAGTTCAATATTGGTGTATGGCTGGAAATTTGCTCCCTACTGCAGATACATGTGACCCAAGAATCTTGGAGTCTGGATGGTTTTGAAGACTAGTACAGGGGTAATTCACATTACAAACTTTTCCTTGTTTTCGTTTGTTGGCAGGTTTTGTTCATGAGAAACCGGGTGATCTTTCAGGGGACTAAACCAAACTTGCAGCTCTGTATCTCAAAGTCCATTGGGATGCTTAACGAGTTTGGTAGTACTATTGTTGGGCCTAAACAAAGAATCCCTAAGGAACCTGTTCTCTCTTCTTGAAGGGCTATTGGCTAAACAAAGAATCCCTAAGGAACCTGTTCTCTCTTCTTGAAGGGCTATTGCCTATTTTTGATGGTGCAATACAAAAAGTATCGGAGGCTGTGGTATATTTCTCAAGCTCAATGAGGAACATTTGTTCCGATTAAAGCTTGGTTGTGGTTTAGCAACCAATATCAAAGCAGAGCTTCTGGTTTTATGGTGTTTACTGCATTTCGATGCTTAAATGAGATTTTTTATTTGCAAATTTTTGGGGCTCCCTTATCATTATAAACCGGTTCAAACGTAAACATAAGTTGGGAGTGATCACTTTTGAACAATGGTGCTAACGTACTTTGGATCTCACTCCACACTTTGGATCGCTTCTCATTGATCATGTTCACAAATAGTTCATGTTGATGCTGATAGGCTCTCCAAATTGGTGTTGTAATGCAAATAGGGTTATCTTATTTTTGATGATGATATCTGAAGGTGCCCTCTCCTTTCACACCGTATACTGCTTTTTTTTAAAGTCTCCATATTGTTGTGCAGTCTCTTGGTAGTCAGTATTAGTCCGTTTGTGATATGTTTATGATCTCTTTGGGGAGCAAAATATTTGTGTAATTTTTGTATCTGTAGTTTGTTGGAATGTTAGCATGAACTTGCTTGTGCAGATGTTGTTGCACTATTCGATTCATACATTGTTGTATCTTTGACTTGGAGATAAGTGGTGATTAGATGTAATGACCCATTTTCTTTGATTCTAATTGAATAGCAAGAAAATAAGTCTTTTTCATGGTGAAAAAAATAGTAATTAAGTTTTAGGGTTTATTCCTAAAATAGTAAAATCTCAATGATGACCTCAACCTCAACCTTCTTTACACTAAGAAATTCCCATGGTTTGGTAGACCTCCAAGATGGACACATTGATGTTTCATGTTTATATATCTTTATTGTGAAATGTGTGGCTTATATAATTAGGATATTTGTTCATTTAATTAGCAATGATCTTTAAAGGTGTAATGATATGTATATAAAGAATACATTAAAATTAAAACAAAAATTATAAATATATACGGTCTATTGAATACATTAAAATTATAACTAAATTGGCAAAGGTATACTATCACTAAAAAAAATGTATTATAATAAAATTATTATGCCTGGCACCTTATTTCCTCAATAAATACCATAAATTGTTAGTTTTGGTTAGCTAAAACAAGTATTTTTACATTGGCGAAGTGTTTAGCATATAGAAGTGCCCGAGCAACACTTTCTAGACATTAACTTTCTAAAGTGACTTTTATATTTGATGATAAAGTGACTTTTGTTATAAAGTTGAGTGACTTAAGTGATCTCAACATGAAATTAAGTGAGGACCAAAGATCTCAAATGCCAAGATCTAATCGTGTCCCTTGATCACTTTAGAGATCTAGGTTTAGGGTTTTATCATTAAAGAGAATTATAAAAGAAGATCTAAGAAGAGTAAGACACACATAAAATGAAAGAGAGAAATTTTTTGTAAAGATGAAAAGAAGAAATTTGGACAGCAAGAAGAGAAGGGCACAAAATCCAAGGAGGGCGCAAATCCCAAGGCTAAAAAGAAGGGCCTGATTTACAAAGAAAATTGAAATGCATATTAAATCAATCATACAATTAGTGCAGAGGTTGTACATCACGTGTGAGCACTATTTTCAAGGCAACAGACTGTACAAGAATTTTTTGAGTTCATACAACATGTGTGTGAGGTCATACATGTTGTACTATTGCTAGGTAATTTTTGTGCATGTTTGGCATGATTTTTGAGGTGTATAAGGTGCATTTAATGTTGACATTCTCCACTGTAAATTTAAAAAACTTTATGTGAGCATATAAATCAATAAATCTTCCATTTACTAGTTTTTCCAAGGGTATTTACCCAAAAATAGTTGTGTCAAATGTGTGTGTTGAATTTATATTCCGTTGTGCATTTTGCCTTTTAAAACTTAGTGTGTTTCCATTCGTAGATTTTCAAATTTGAAATACTTAGTTTTATGTGCATACATATGTGAGAAATAATTTATCGAAACTTGAAATTGTTTCTGGGATTTACGAAAAGTTTTACATAAACTACACAAACTACTTTATAAACATGCTTATAACCATGACAATAGACAATAACCAAACTATAATTTGAATTGAAGCAATAACTCATTAAAAAGTACTTGTTTAAATGTCGAATTTGTCCAAGAATGTAGTAGTACATGCACTTGTGGAAACTCTACTAGTTTACAATAATTCAATACAAACAACACAACATACTTGTATCATCACACATGATTAAAGAAATATTTATAGCACACGCAAGTGACCAAGTTGTTATAACTAACTCAAAACATCATTCTCAATTACTTTGAGCCATCTGTCCTCCGTAACCTACTTCCATCTTCCACATCCTATCATTTCCTCTGCTGGAATATGTTGGAGCATCAATTATATTGACCAAGATTCCCCAACAGGAAACTAGTAGTCATCATCACACAACTTGGGGAGCATGGCTTAACAACCCTCTCACGACTCTAGGTTTCAGAGGATACTTGGTGGGTAATACCTCCACCCCTCCTAATATAACTAGGGTCACACCCTATATTGAGCCATAATCTGTAACTATTGTTCTCATAGTCACGCCATCAAACAACCACTCTAGGAAAGTTGTGCATCATGTCAGAGCTACACTTACCCATAGATCATAGTAATGTTTGAAATTATAAGAGAAACTTATAGTACACTTTATTTTCATGATGTCTACAACATCCAATTACCTCATTACTACAATCATTTGACTATTACATAGCTCATCATCTTGTAAGTTAGATAATTAATAACTTAGTATTAAGGTGAACAACATTTTTTATAACACCATGTTGGAAATTGAACTATATCTATGTGTCTAAATTTTACATTTTAATTTTCAAATGTTAAAATAGAATCACATACTATCATCATCATTAGAATATAACAATAAAATCATTGGTTGTCAAAACATAAATAGGTTCACATGTACACACATGTAATGTCTATATTAGTTAATTAAGTCCAAATAGATATTAAGTAAATTAATTCACTAAGATGATTAAAATTAGAGTTTTAGTTGTTTATGATCGGAGTTGAATTCCATTATAGACATTGAAGGAAGGTTAAGATAGAAACTTCTTGGTTTTTTTTTCACTGAAAAAAGTATATAATTTGTTATTCAAGAAAGTCAAAATTACATCGAGTTGTTACAACCTCAGCTAAGAGACTCGTCAACATTATTTGAACCCTCAGCAAAAAACATACATCATCCAAAAGTGTGGCAGGGACTCAGCCCAACACTCCAAAAGTATTACTGGGCTCTGCCCAAAATAGATGCATAAGCCAACAAAACATAAACAGATTTATACAATATACCAAAAAATTAAGAGCTGGCAAACAGGCCCAAATCTAGGAATGGAGCTGAAAACTAGAAGCACGTAAGGTAGTCTTCAGCAACCAATATGTTGTTTTTGAACTCGGAGAAGTGAAGGAAACCTGGGCAGTCACCTAACGTGAACTTTAAGAGGCTATCCGCGTCAGAGTTGAATTGCTTGTACAGATGACTGAAAGATACAAAGAGAAAACCATCTTTAAGAGCCGAATCCGTTTCAGCCAACCATCAAAACGCAGAGATTGCAGACTTATGAGGCCTTTGGCCCATTCAATTACAACCTTTGAATCTTCATAAAGAGCAAGGTGGAGAATATTCCTTCTTCGAGCGAACCAAAGAATCCCCATAAGGCTAGGAGTTCAGCGAAAGTCTTGGTGCCACTGCCAACCCCCATCCTAAGCTTGAAACTGTGAGAGTCATCCATCCGGAGGATCATGCCTGCTCCACAAATCCCAGCCCGCTCGGCTCCATTAATAAAGCCATAAGTGGTATCGGGATCCAACAGAGGTCTAATACAAACCTTCTGAGTTTTTGGGGAAGAATCTCTGATCCGATATACCTGCCACAATCTTGTAGGCTGTTGTTGTAATAGAGGGAGCAAAATTTTGGAAGATGCACCTGTTTCTGGTTTTCCAAGTTTCCCAGTACACAAAGAACGAGAACAATTTCCACTTCTTTTATCTTTTGAACAACGAAAGAAAACAATTTTCGATAGGAAGCGAATCCCAATTGAAATAAAATGAAAAGTGACTACTAAACTCTTTCTAGACAGACTTGAAGAAAGAACAATTTAGAAACAAGTGTCCAACTGTCTCTATTTCGGATCTGCACAAGCAACACATACCAGGACCAACATAACCTCTTTTTTGAAGATTTTTCCAAACCAGTAATTTGTTGCGTAGGAATAACCAATAGAAACATTTGATTTTTAGGGGCACGGATCCTTTCCATAGCTCCTTGATCCACCATTTTGGGGGAGAGAGATTCCTCCTAGCCACAAGAACTTCATAGACACGTTTGGATGAAATCTCTCTAGACGAGTCATTTTGCTCCCAAACCAATGCATCAGTATCTTCACTGAGTATTAAACCTGCATGAGAGAGAGGTCGTGAAAGTCGTCCATTCTCTATCAAGCTCTGGAGGAAGTCGTAACTCTTCATCCTTTAGCCACGAACCGATACCTTCACTTGAAGTGATCCAAATCCGATATAGGGTCCACAGATTTCTGCGACGGAGTTTAGTAATCAAAGAATTTGATAACAAACCATTTCCTTTAACCCCTGCTATTGGGTCGATGCCAATGAAGATTTGAATTCCGCGGCCAACAAACCAACTCAAATAAACCTTTGTTACTGGAAGCCCTTTTAAGAAGCTTTTCCAAAGATAAGAGGCCCTCGGGTATTTAGCATTTGAGTCTCTAAACCATATTTCGATCGACCAATGACTGATATACTTGCTCTTGATGACTTTCTTCCACAATCCCGAGGAGAAGAGAGAATTCCACAGAGTTTTTCGACCAAGGAAAGATTGAACAGTTTTAAATCTTTTATACCCCACCCGCCGAAAGATTTGGCAGAGCTATGACCTCCCACGCTGCGAGGTGGAAATTTTTAGAGGCAAAGCCCCTAGACCATATGAAATTTGAAATTCTCCTTCCTAATTGTTCCACTGTCGACTGTGGGAGAATGTAAAGGGAGAACTAGTAAACGGGAATGCTTTGGAGAACCTATGTTACCACAAACTGGAAACGGGAAATGAAACGAGAAACGAGAACGGTACGAGAAACGATGTTTCCAGGTTTCGCACATATAAGAAACGAGGAGAGAGAAAAACAAAAAAATAAATTAATTAAATATATAAATTGAATGTTGTGACAATCTATAGATTTTACAGATTTTAGGAATGACTAGACTTAGCTTAAGTCGAGCATTTACCCAATTAAGTTTAGCTTCAATGCAAGAAAACTAGAGATTCAGACTGCTGCTCCACCAAGTTATCCTCACTTCAATGCAGAAAACAGACTATTAGTTCTTTTACCACAACTGCACATCTTTTAATTTGGTATACAACAAATTTGAAACATATTTCCTCATATGTACAAAACTTGCACTTGGTCTATAAGATAAAATTTGAAGTAATTATAGGGCGGTCTGTCTGATCTAAGAGTTGGATCAGTTCCTTTGATCAGAAACTAAAATATAAATGGGAATACTCAAAGGGCAGTCTATCTGATCCAGAAGTTGGAACATCTCTTTTGATTAGAAAGTGCACTTTAAAAGAAAAAACTACTATAGCATAAATACCCACTTTAACAATGAGAAGAGAGATTTAAACCTTGCTCTCCCATGTAAGAGCAAAGACTAGCAAATACTGCCTCTGGCGTGAGGCACTCCTTATCAGTGGCTCCATTTCCTCTGCCTCACTGTTCTCAACTTCTCACAGCAACGATTTCTCTCCGAGCGCATGAACAAACACTCCTTATCAGTGGCTCCACTTCTACCCACCAATCCTTACTCCGCAATCCAGGTAGGAGCAGAGACGCTGGTCATGGCCTTTAAGAGATCCTACGATTTTCCTGTGATCACCATAACAGGTAACAATGTATATGGATAATGGGCCTAATCAATTTCCTGAAAAACTGATACCCAAGTTCATTCTTCTGGCAATGCAAGGTAAGTTGCTCCCAATCCATGGTGATGGATCTAATGTTAGGAGTTACTTGTACTATGAGGATGTAGCTGAGGATTTTGACATTGTTCTGCATAAAGCTGAAGTGGGGCATGTGTATAATATTGGTACACAAAAGGAGAGAAGGGTCATTGATGTGGATAAGGATATTTGTAGGCTCTTTTCATTGGATGCAGAGAAGGTTATAAAGTTTTTAGATGACATGCCCCTCAATGATCAGAGATATTATCTGAATGATAAGAAACTCAAGGATCTGGGGTGGTCTGAGAGGACAAAATGGGAAGAGGGATTGAAGAAAACAATGGATTGGTACATTAGCCACCCTGAGTTGAGAGGTATACAAAAGCCTGTGATGCTCAAAACGACAGTAGTTGAGAGGTATACAGAAGCCCATGATGTGGTTGACACGAAGTCCCCAGTGCTAGAGAATGGCATCCATCATAATCACATGCTAGAGACCTCCAACGACTATATTCAGAGATCTGCCTTCAATTTCTTGATCTATGGATGAAATGGCTGGATTGGAGGGCTTCTTGGGCATATATGCGAAAAGCAAGGCATAACCTATGAATATGGAAATGGGAGATTGGAGGACAAGTCTCAGAATCAAATGGACTATAGAACAACAAGCTTACTCATGTTTTTAATACTGCAGGTGTGACAGGTCGTCCTAATGTGGATTGGTGTGAATCCCACAAACCCGAGACTATTAGAAATGGTCATATTCTTAAAAGAATGCTAAGCTCTAATAGAGTTACAACAACAGGGATAGCCTGAACCTCCTTCATTGGGTCATGGGGCAGCACTGTAGTAGGGATAGCCTGAACCTCAAGGTCAAGCGAGATCACGTGCTAAGACCCAACAACGGCTTGTCAAAATAAAATCCTCTGCCACTTAGTTCAGGCTGTTCAACTGTTGCTGCTGGAATTCCTATAATTGATCTCAATCATCCTCACTTTGATCCTCATGAATTGGCCATGAGTGCTATGGATTGAAGGTGTTTCAAGGTTTATCTTGTAAAGAAGAAAGCAGCTGTCCATTAAAGGATCTCAGTGCTACACGTCCACTTTGCAATAGAAGAGAAGACATGCTCCTACAAGATTTATTGGTTGCAACATTGTTTTAATGCCTTTCAGAATCCAGATGTGTAAAGCCAAATAGTTTTCAAATGAATATTTCTACTCTAGAGTCTATAGTAGAAAACACGATGCAATCTATCTCACAGGAGTTTAGCAATTGAAGCAGATTATATATTAGATTGTAGAATACCCGCTAACTCCTCTGAGTCATTGGAAAAAGTAGCTACCTGGTAAACTAGCAGTAGCAATCTCTCAGCTCTTCAAACTGGTATCACTGCTCCAACACTCTTCTCAATTTCTCTGTTATAGATATTTTGTTTGATAGGGAGCTTAGCCAAAGCACTGATTGGAAGGCGGAAGCAGAACCTGAAAACTGTAGCCTTGTGTCTCAACTTCTCTGCTCGTTTTTTTGTTTGACAGGAGCTCAACCAAAGCACAGAGTGAAAGGCAAAAGCAAAACCTCAAAACTGTAGCGTAGGTACAAACATGGTTTCAAATTTTGATGCAGCCTAACAGGCGGCAGATAGCCTTCTTCAACACCCAACCGTCAAGAAATTTCGCATTTAAGTTGGAGCCTATTTGCCACCCACCAAATTCACTCACCGTTCATTAATCGCTCCACAAATTTTAAAAATATACTTAGAAACGATGGGCAACGGGACGAGTTCTCTTAGAAACGAACAATCGTTTCTTCTGAAATCGTTGTGTGAAACGAGTCGTTTCGCAAGAAACAATTTTTTGGCTCCAGAAACGAAAACGGCCGTAAATAACAGCGGTTTTCGTTCCGTCTCCGTTTCTATTACGTTTTCTCCCCGAAACGCAAGCTTTCGTCACGTTTCTGGTAACATAGCGGAGAACTGCATTTTCCAAGACAAGCCGACCCCTGATGAGAGCCATCGGAAAGCCCAACACCTGGTTCTGGAGTCAAACTTCTTCAAAATCCAGTTCCAATCTTTTGTTGCATAACCGTTTGGTTTAATAAAAAATCCTAGATATTTGATACCTTCATTTATATCAGAGAAAGTGTAGGGAAAAAATGAAAGAATTTGATCTCGAGAGGGGGCGTCCATCCCTGCAGTGAGAAAATGAGATTTTTTTTATAGTTGATCGACATATCTGTAGCTCTGCAGAAAAGATCAAACATTTCCTTGTAGTGAAGCCATTCCTCCGTTGAGCCACAACCAAAGACGAGGATATCGTCCACGAAGAGCAAGTGATAAATGCAAAGAGTGGAGGAAATATTTAGGCCCAAGATCTTTGTCTTTTTTACATTCTCCAATAAGCCTGCTCAAGCCTTCAATATTGAGGAGGAAAAGGAGGGGCGAGAGAGGGTAGCCTTGACAAAGGCCCCACAGGGAAGTAAAGAACGGGGAGGGAGTGCTAATTATCAAAGTGGCGAAGCTAGCAGTGGAGATACAACCGAAAATCCAATTTGCAACTTCATAAGGCAGACCAATCTGGAGGACGATGAATCTGATCATTGACCAGTCTATCTTGTCAAAGGCCTTTTACACATCAACTTTAAGAACTAAAGACTTCAATCTTCTTTGTTTGATAGTGTGAAGACACTCCTGAGCTATCTCGACGGCCTCCGTGATCTGTTTGTTAGGAAGGAACCCGAATTGTTCCTCTGATATGCCTCTGCCCAGAACATCCCTGATCCTGTCCGCTAAGATTTTAGTAATGAGCTTGTAGAGGGTGTTACACAGGGAGATGGGCCTATAATTAGAAAGGGACTCCTGCTTGTCTTTCTTTGGGATGAGGACAAGAAAAGTTGCGTTTAGGGGAGCTGGGCCTGGTAAGGTACCCAATTTGCAAGAATCATTAACCAAAAGAGTAATTTCCTCGTTCAAAAGATCAAAAAAGTGGAGAAAGAATTCCGTCGGCCAACCATCTGGCCAGGGGCTTTTATCTTTACTGAAAAGAGTCAAGGTAAATTTTACACTTGTTTCATCCTTGTGCAATGCTGAAAAAGCATAGATATCATTCCACCCCAAAATTCTAAGATATAAACACCTATCAAAATAATTGTAATAGTAAATTGAGTAAATCTTAACTCTACACAATATCTTACAAGTAAATAAAGTAAGCTATATTCTAATGTTCAAAGCCCTTATACTTCTCTCTAAGTCTCTTCACATGAGAATATGAATGCTTCTTCCTATGAACTTAACTTCGCTTATCCAACCACCACCACCATCTTCTCTCATTTCATATATCTAAATTGCATAATTAGGTGAAATGTTTACACTATAGATTAGAGTTGATTTAGGTAAAATGTTTACACTAGCCCAAAGTGAAAATTTACCTTGTTTGCTTCCACAACAAAGTGATTTTAGTAATAAACATTAAAAACTAATTGTTCAGTTTTTTTTTTGTGTATTTGGGAAAATGTACAATACTTTATAGGAGTCTGGAGGTGCTTATACAACTCATATATGATAGATGTTGTATGTAAGGTAATCTAACATTATTACCAAAAATAAAAAGTAATTAAAAAAATTCATGTCTACTTATATAATGGTTAAGAGCATGTGTTTCCTCTTAGGAGGTCACGGGTTCAAATCCAGAGGGGCGTAGTGTATGTACACCTCTGTAGACTTTAGCAGTTAAATCGCTGCACAGAGGGGGGTCCCTTGTCCCACAAACAAGGAGGTCTCATACACCAATTTGGTGTCTCGCTTGGCGGTGACCTTAAAAATAGATTATTATTATTATTATTATTATTAATAAAAAGTTATAAAAAATAATTAAAAAAATCCATATATTCTTATAAAATAAAAAATTAAAACTTAAATCTAGATTTATAAAGCAAGAGAGGAATCAAATTTCTTGAATTTAACAATAAAATAAAAATTATACCTCAAAAAATTAGATCCCAATCCAAATTTAAGATGAATCTATCAAGATATTACTTACATTTATAACTAGATTTTTATCAAAATAAAATAACAATCACTTTATAAAGTGATAATTCCATAACTAGACCTGCCGGATTCGAACCAGCGACCGAAGGATGACTTTCCCTTGAATCGAGGGTTTATGTTCGCCTACAACCTGAACCAGCGACCGAAGGATGACTTTCCCTTGAATCGAGGGTTTATGTTCGCCTACAACCTGCCAGATTCGAACCAGCGACCGAAGGATATATCAATTATGCAAACAAAACAACACAAAATTGTATATAAGTTGACAGTTTGGCCGAGTGGTCTAAGGCGCCAGATTTAGGCTCTGGTCCGAAAGGGCGTGGGTTCAAATCCCACAGCTGTCATTTGCAAGCTAGCGTTTTTTACATTTATTTCTTCCTTCTTATATTTGGCAAGTATTTGTTCCTTCGTAGATTGAAAGAGCCGAGTCGTCTAAGGCGCCAGATTTAGTCTCTGGTCCAAGAGGGCATTCTTTCAAATCCCACCGCTCATTATTTTGAGTGCTGTAATGGGCTTATCCACTGCAGGAGCAACTTATGTATCTTCTATAATTTATGTCAATTTGACCTCTTATTGGCTTCTACCATGGCTCTACCTTCTACAGCCATTGCAAATCAGGAGGTATAGACAAAAACAAGAAGAAAGAAACAGGCTCCCATGAGGGCTTAAGTAGTGCATACAATGGCAATGTTACAAAACCCTTCCCAGAGATGGCAAACCTAGAAAGTAGAGATAAAGACAAAAACAAGAAAGAAGAAACATACCAGTCTTTTAAAAAGACATCAATTTCTGAACACCGTCGCTTAAGGAAAAAAAATAGTGCTTCAGAGAATACATCATTGCCTCAGGGAAAATACAGTGCTTCACAAAGACATCATTTGTCAGATTTGAAGCCTTACTAGTTACCTATATTGAACCCTGAGAGCCATACAGAGAATATGAAGTCTGGTGTGTGAACACCGTTGCTTCATGAAAAAAAACAATGTTTCAGAAGATACATCAGTTTCATCACTAAATAGTGTGGCGTAGGAGGCTAAGCAGACTATTTAAAACGCTCGAAAAACTTTGACAGCTGTGGGATTTGAACCCACGCCCTTTCGGACCAGAGCCTAAATCTGGCGCCTTAGACCACTCGGCCAAACTGTCAACTTTTATAAATTTTTGTGTAGTTTTCTCTGCATAATTACTATATTTTATTCTGTTTACTCAACATATACAGGATATATATCAAAATCCGAAAATAATAGGGGCACCAAATTTTCTTTGACAAATCGCTGGGCACTGATCAAGCAAACTAGATATCACCTCGTTATATTTTATTATCTCTCTTGGCTATTCAAAATCAGCTTGTAGGCCAACGTAAACGCTCGATTCAACCGACAGACACTGTGCAACCTCAGTGTTGAATGCCATCCTTCGGTGGCTGGTTCGAATCCGGCAGGTTTTATTATGTTATGACCATCACATTTTACAAGGTGTAATTCCAATCTTATCTCGATAAAAATTGAGTTGTAAATGTAATTAATAACTATATAGATCTATTTTAAACTTCAATTTATCAAGTATGTAGAAAGATCCAATTTTTTAATGTCTAAGTTGGTTTTATTATTAAACAAAAAAAAATTGACTCTCTTATTTCTTGTTTCCAGTAAACTGGTTTAAATTTTAATTTTTTATTATATAAACTAACATAAAAAAAATTAATTATTTTTGAATTTTAGTATATAACTTTACTTTACCTTAAATAACAACAATGTCCCTATACTAAACTATACAAAATCTCATAAACCCAAGCATAATATCTCACCTCAAAGTTATTTCATCGTCTCTGTATTCATTTAACATTCAGTCCTTATCATTTCATAACTGTATTTCTCTTTTATCTTGTTTGCCACTCTAGTATATCCATATTGACAAATGTATTTGATGTAATACTTTATTGACAACCGACCTTAGCTCAGTTGGTAGAGCGGAGGACTGTAGTAGGAGAAACTCCTGATTGTAATCCTTAGGTCGCTGGTTCGAATCTGGCAGGTCGGAATTTTAATATTTTATCTATCTTGCTGTGTCTTGACGCTCACCGGCTTCCACTAGATTGATTCTTCATACCAAAATTCAAAATGAGTTCTTAAAGATTTAAATTCCATTACCTGTACTGCAAAATCGCCCTTGTCACGTATAACCATAAGAAATTTTACAACCCTAACTACAGTTGATAGAGAGCTTACTAGAAATTTTACAACCCTGAATACCAGTTCATAGAGCTTACTAGATATGGTACTTCTTTGCAAGAGTGAGATGCAAAGAATTGTTATAAAATCATATGTACTTGATGAAGCCCTAATATGATCTTTGCTTTTCTCTGGACAGTTATGGTACTTCTCTGCAAGCGTTGTATGTAGAATTCTCAAATCATTCAAGAATTCTGAATACATAATCTTTGTTGTGCTCTTGGTAGTTGATATTTATGGAGTTTTTTCATTTATTTCGAACCCTGTTCTCTGAATTTAAATTCTGGGGCTTTAGAATATTAATTTTTAAGGCTTTTTATTGAAATTTTAATACAGCATCATTGTCATTTAATTAGTTTTTTCCGTTCTTTAAATAAAAATTAATAATTATAAAATTATGTGCTTTCTTAAACCAATTTTTTTTCTTTCTAAATTCAATTCTTAAATGTATCCATGTTTTAAATATCTCTTCCTTTTTAAAATGGAGCCAGGCCTTTGAATTTGTTTTTTTTTTTTAATTCCTATACTTTTATTTGAGATTAGATAATTTTATGTTAATGGTTTTGAAATATGTTTTAAAAACTTATTTTGAGACATTTTCAATGTGTAAGAAATAGTTTACATTTAGATATACAATATACAACATATAGATCAAATTGTTATAGCTTCAATACCATGTTGAATGGTTAACTTTTTCTGGAAATCAATCAAATGTAGAAGCACAATGAAATATACAATCATTTACATATATTGAAAGTAGTGGGCACAATGAAATATACAATCATTTACATATATTGTAAGTAGTGCATTGTTGAAGGTCTCTACCACACCAAAAGTTGGATCTTGGTGTTGTTCATTGGTTAGTTGTAATTTTTATATAGAGGGTTCTTCTATTAGTCATGTCTTTCCACCTTTTGGGGCAATTGCTAGGTCACCATTATTCCAATTTGGATAACTTTTAAGTTAATGAACAAATTGGATGTCCTTGTTGTCAATGTAATTCATGTTTCTTAATTCAAGATTTGCAAATTCATCAAATTAAAAGTTCATGTTTCTTAAATTGACTAAACCTGCCTTATGGGAATCAAACAATTGACCTGATAGGGACTAAACCCCACACCCAAGAGATGGGTAAGTTATTTCTATCGCTAAACCGGCCCACAAAACTAAATGACTTGATGGGCCTAAACCCACCCCATGGAAATGAAACAAATGACCTAATGTGGACTAAACCCCACACCCAATGGATGTGTAGGTCCTTTCAAGCACTAAACCCCGTGAGAATCTCCTTTCCTTTACACCGTTGGACCCACCTTTAAGAACTCCTCGAATTTGGAAGGGGCTAAATTCTAAATATTTAGCCAGCACGCTTATAATAATCATCTTTATAATTCTCTAATTGTTGTTGTTATCTTAGTGCAAGGATGAAATCATGGTTGTTTCAGCTTTTGGCAGCTTGGTTTTACGAGTGAGATATATTCCATTGGTGTTCTGGTTTGCAGGGTGGGGTTACTCAACAACGTATTTCCTTTTCAGATGAACAAATTTTTTGGACAAACTTTGATGTAACCAAAAAATGTCGGCTTGCTTGAGGTATGTCATCTGTGTGGTTTTATTGTGTGAATTGTTTCAAGTTTTTTCTACTTGTTTGAGGTCTGCCATTTACATGATGTTATCATGTGGATTGGTTTAGGTTTTCTTTTATTTTGGTGTAGCTTTAGAGCTAATTTTTTTTAATGAAGGGAACCCTAGTGTAACTGTCTTCTATTTATGGTGTTGGTATTAATGAGGATTCACGGTTTGGTACCCAAGAACTATTAGGGCTCTCTAGAACGTGATCGTGTTGGATCACTCAGTTTCATAATTATATTCTTTCTCCTTGGGGTGGATTGAAAGAGGGCCAAGGGGTTCTTTCACAAAGAATATATCCCTTGCCCTTCTTAAAAATAATAAGTAATTTCCAAATCAACGAGGTAGACAAGTAATATGGATTCTGCTACTACCAATGCCATAAGTTCGAATCTTACAGAGCTTGGAGTCTATATTTATTGTTACTAGCCGATCATCTACATCAGCCATAACTATCAATAAAAGAAGGCCTGTAAATCTGGTTGAACTCAACAAATTTGAACTTCTCTTACTTCGAATCGAACAGGCAATCTAAAAATAATACATAAATCAAAACTCCAAAAGACAATCCGACCTACTGGTTTAGAACCAGCCAATAAGATGGTATTCAAAGTTAATTATCCAAGACAGTCTGAGTAGTCAATAATTTGGCCGAATGGTTTAAGGCGCCAGATTTAGGCTTTGGCCAGAAAAGACACCCTGAAAATCCTGTTTTTTATAACCACTGGAGCAAGTGTTCGCTCGCTTCGTTAATTTTTTGCCTTTCTAGATGAAAATTGTTACTTCCGAAGGACAACAAGCAGTGGAAAGATTGTGAGTAAATGAAAATATAATAAAACAAACTAAAAAGACACAATCCAAAAGACCATTTGTTAATTACTGTGATTGTAATTGTAAACAATTAAAGAATAAATAAACCATCACTCACATGGATACAAACTCTTAATTCCTTCGTGAAAACTTCAAACTAAAAACCAACATCGAATCGAAACGAAGCGTCTCTATCTATCTCGTTACAATCCACAAGAATAAATACCCAAATCTCTTATAAATACCATGATCACAGAATACAATAAACTGATCTGCAAGCTCAAATCATGTCGGAACTCGAGAATCATGATTCCTCCACGAGGGAACCCGACAATCATGATTCCTCCACGAGAGAACCCGACAATCTTGATTCCTCCACGAGGGAATCCGACACAAGCAGGGAACCCGACAATCATGATTCCTCCACGAGGGAACCCGACACAAGCAGGGAACCCGGGACAACCAGAGAACGACGCAGCAGGTGGGAACCCCAAAATCAAGATTCCTCCGTGAGGGAACCCGACACAAGCAGGGAACCCGTCACAACCAGAGAACGACGCAGCAGGTGGGAACCCCAAAATCAAGATTCCTCGGTGAGGGAACCCGAGTCCGACACAAGCAGAGAACGACGCAGCAGATGGGAACCCCAAAATCAAGATTCCTCCGTGAGGGAACCCGAGTCCGACACAAGCAGAGAACGACGCAGCAGGTTGGAACCCCAAAATCATGATCCTTCCGTTAGGCAACCCGACACAAGCAGAGAAAGACCCAGAAGGTGGGAACCCGAGAATCGTGATTCCTACAAGAGGCAACCCGACACAAGCAGAGGACGACACAGCAGCTTGGAAACCGAGAATCGTGATTACTACACGAGGGATCTCGACACAAGACACCATGACCACCGCAAAAGATCACGCGAAAGCTACGAAACCCCAAGAGCTAGATCAACTTCGACCCCCCGACAATACCACCAACAACATTCACAACACTTTACCCCCACACAAACATCGACTTCGATCCCCCTACAATACCACCACCAACATTCACGATACGTCGCCCCCATACAAGCATCGACTTCAATCCCCCGACAATACCACCAACAACATTCACAACACCTCACCCCGACACAAGCATCGACTTCGATTCCCCAACAATACCACCAACAACATTCACAACACCTCACCCCGACACAAGCATCGACTTCGATCCACCCACAATACCACCAACAACATTCACAAAACGTCGCCCCGACACAAACAATGACTTCGATCCCCCCACATTACCACCAAGAACATCCACAACACGTCGAATTCCTAGAGCCCCCAACNCTCCATCTCGATCAGTAGCCATGAATTCTCATATCGAACCCCGCCGCCGCCGATTCCCGATTGCCCCGACAATGGCGAACCAATTGCAGATATGTTAATCCCCTCCAAACTCCCCCTTCACGACACACCCTATTCCCCGCACCGAGCTTTCAAACAGCAACGAGAGCTGCTGCGCCCCGTGGCTCTTGCCATCGATCTCACAGACTTCTCCTTCCCTAATGCACTCCAATGGCAAGCCCTTGGCGTAAAGTTAATCAAGATCCCCTGCAAAGGGCTCCCCGACAACAAAACCGTGAATACCTTTGTCTACGAGACCATGCGCTTCGTTCGCTATTACAAAGACAGAGCGCAGGCGCTGAAACATATTCTGGTTTACTGCACCCATGGTTACAATCGCACGGGCTTCATGATTGTTCACTTCTTGCTTCGTAGCGCGCTCTGTTCCACCGTCGAGGAGGCGCTCGGGGTCTTCGCGTCGGCGAGGCCACCCGGAATTTACAATCCCCGCTATGTCGATTCTCTGTTTGAGTTCTACAATCAGAGAAAACCAACTACGGAGCCTGATATCACATGGCCTGAATGGTGGGATCCCGACAACGACGACGACGACATGGATTTGTTCGACATGTCGGAGGATCGCTTGTCGGATTGGCGATCTATTACGACATTGTCGAATGCCGACGTTCTTGGCGATCCAATTCCTTTGCCTCAGCAATATCAAATGCAGAGGCAAATTTGTGAGAAGCTTGGGATATCATTGAATTCAGGGTTCGACAAAATGTTTCCCGGATCCGAGCCTGTAAGTTTGAATCGAGATCAATTGGGTTTATTGAGGCAGAATTATTACTACGTGTCGTGGAAGGCCGAGGCATGTCGATACATGATGTTTATTAAGCGCGATGGGTGTTATTTGATTGATACTAAGTTTGAGATTCGAAGGGTTCAACTACGTTTTCCTAAGAGAAAAAATCCTAATGAAACTCATCACCATACTTTGGTTGATGGGGAGATGGTTATCGATGAGAATAGAATAAGAAGATATTTGGTTTATGATCTCTTGATTCTTAATGGGGAGTCTATGTTACACTTTCCTTTTTCTCAAAGGTGGAGGTTGATAAACAAGGAGTTAATTCGACCTAGAGAATCAGATTCTAAGGCAAATATGTATTATGATTATGAAATGGAGGCCTTTGGTGTTATGAGGAAGGACTTTTGGATGCTAACAACAGTTAGAAAACTCTTAGAGGACTTTATTCCCAGGCTTCCTCACAAAGCAAGTGGTCTTGTCTTTCAGCCATGGGAGGGACCATATGTTGCACAAACAAATGAGCATCTTCTTCACTGGAAGCATCTTGATAAGCTTTCTGTGAACTTTTTTTTCGAGTTAGAAAATGTACCTAATGTGTACTTATGGGATGGGGGTAGGAAGAGAAAGCTAGAAGGGGCTCATGTGAAATTTGGACAAGCTCATGATATGGTCGATTATTCAGGAAAAATTATAAAGTGTTCTTGGAATATTAGTGAAGAGACATGGGAGTTTATTCGTGTTGTTAGAGAGCAACCCCTCCCTGATAAATGGGGTACATATTTGGATGTGAAGAAAGACATCCAATATAAGATTGATAGAGAAGAACTCTTAAGTGAGATTGATAAAATTGTTCAACTTCCATTGTACGTTTATAAAATATCCGAAGAAATAAGAAGTGTAAATACACTACAGGAAGAAATGAGAAGTGTAAATACACTACAGGAAGAAATGAGAAGTGTAAATACACTACAGGAAGAAATAAGAAATGTAAATGCACTACCCGAAGAAATAATAAATGTAAATGAACTACCATCACCAACCCCAATTGAAGAGATCTAAGTATGTTTAATAAATATCAAATTTCATTTTTTTCCAAATTAAAAATTAAATATGTTGTTATGTTTCCTTTTCCTTTAGCTAAATAACATTAACCTATTAATTGTTTTTATTATTCCAATCATATATTCCACATATTTTTTTAGATGCATTTTACACCATTTTGATAGATTTTTATTGTACAATTTGTCGATAATTGTTTGGTTTCTTTTGTCAACCTTGAGAATTTAAAGTAATATCAAAATTGCAATGTGAATTTAAATACAATGCATTCATATAACTTATATGAATGCATGGTATATAAAAGTCAACTTTTTATGTATGGATATTTTAGTCTCAGAACATGTTAGAACATGTTAATAACATATAGTTAAAAAAATTGATAAATTAAATGTATTTTTGCTAAGATTCAAACCGGGGTGTGGAGTGTGACAACCAAATTTCCTAACTAATCGACCTAAGCTCTATGAACTAATAGTCAATGACATATTAACATAGATCTTAATAATCAATGTTTTGCAAAATAATAATATATGTTTTTAAAGTATTATTGAAAATAATAATGTAATGTAACTAATGTATATTACAAGATTAAATGTGATGGTTTTATTATTATTATTGGTTAGATATAAGGAAAAGATTTAACTAAAATATATTAGGGATATTAGGTTTATTATGCATCAAAAGAAAGGGTAGATCCTACATTTAGATGTGATTTAATCTATAGTTTAATTGTATGTTTTAATAATTTAATTTTGGTTAAGAATATGTGTTTATTCTTTGTAAAGATTCAAATTCTAAGGGATAGAGGATGTACATTTTTGTAAACATTAGCATTTGAATTGTTTCATGGAGAGGGTCTCTTCTCTTACAAACAAGGGAGTCTTATAACCCTTAGATTTTATCAACTGTTTGCAATCCTACAGCAACAACATCATTGCTGCAACCATACATTACATAATGTAATTAACAAAATCAATTACTAAAATATATTTAGCAACAAAGTTAGAGGTATGTGAAGTCCCTAAATTTAGAACAGGATTGGGTAGACCTGTAGAATTTGTTTGTGGTTGAATTAAAAAAAGGTCATAATAAGTTGATAGATGAGCTGGAAATTTTGGTCTACGGGTATATAGATTGCTCATTTGGGATATGAGGCCTTACTTTCAGATGATTCAAATCGCCTCAACTTTGTCATGGTCCGTTTCAAAAGCAGTGTTTTAATAAAATAAAAATATAGCTTCAGATAATTATCGGTGTCCGACCTTGGCTCAGTTGGTAGCGGTGAGGACTGTAGTAAGAAGAAATATCTTGAATGCCATCGTTAGGTCGCTGGTTCGAATCCGGCAGGTCGGAATTTTATAATTTTGTTAGATTCGCGAAGGGGACTATTATAACAATCGCGAAGATCTATTAATTAATTTCATATTATTTTATTATTTTAAAATCATTGTGTAGGAATTTTGAATTTAAATTTTGTTAGATTCGCGCAGGTACCAATCAATTTCGTAATATTATTTTAAAAGCATGGTTTAGAGATTTTAACATTAATTTTAATTTTAAAAAATTTATTTATTTCAGTTTCTAGTTGATGTGAACTTTGGTATGAAAAGCAAAGTGGTTTTCACTTGCCACCTATACACCAAGATGCTTGCAAAGTTAATGATCACTCTGCTACGTTTCAATCCCTCCACCCCTTTTAGTCACATCCCTCTTAGTCACATGTGAATGAAAGGAAGAGTGGCTATGGTAATATTACTTTTTGATTGTTCTTAATATTTAATTAGGATTAATGGGCATGCATGCTTTAACTTTTTTATTGGTCTTAAAATTAATTAGGATTAATGGGCATGCATGTTTTAATGATTATAGATGACGATGATGACTTAAAAAATATGAAAGGTGCATGAAAGTAACCATTACATACAAATAATAATTATATTCCACATAATACACACTGATGCACATAGATATATAGTTGGAGTTAGATCCAACTAATCCCAAATATGGATAGCGACGTT
Source organism: Pseudotsuga menziesii (assembly GCA_001517045.1). Lineage (NCBI taxonomy): Eukaryota > Viridiplantae > Streptophyta > Pinopsida > Pinales > Pinaceae > Pseudotsuga > Pseudotsuga menziesii. The sequence goes on along the minus strand of LPNX010906852.1, from coordinate 63,055 downwards.
GAGAGAATATCTCAACAATCTCCTACAAAGTATCAAACCAATTCCAAACTTAGCACACAACACTAATGGAAGCATTATATCCGAAACACTCTCCTTTAATGCCAACATTATAAAAATTACAAACAAATCAGAAATTATAATATTATTTTTGTCATTGTCTCATGGTCTTCATTTGCATGCATACCCACTATGAAGCCTTTCTGTTTACATTCTTTCTTCTCCATAACTTTGAGCTTTCCTCTTGACTCATTTAAGGCATAACAACTTTCGACCATCATTGATGTACTTTGCAGAATTGACCCTTTTTGACTTCCCAAAAGCCAGTCTTAATACTGAAGCACTCTATGGATACACTTCCATTTGCGAATATTTCTCTTTCGACTATCCATAGTTATCTAGGACAATGATCTGGTTACTGAATGTCTTTAACAGTTAATTACACAAGTTGACCTTGCATAAAATAACATGTAAGTAATGCTCTCGGAGCACGACCAGTCACATCAACTTGACCTTGTTAAGAACAACCTGTAACTAATGCTCCAGGAGCACGATGGAAGAGGACCGACAGTCGCTCAACGATCCTCACAAAACACCGTTGCAAGATATCACATAATATCCTCTAATGTGGCCACAACATAAAGGTTAATTTGATTTTAATTTAATTCATATCCCAAAAACAAAGTGTGATTGGAATAAGTTAAGTGCCAAATTCAATAGCCAATTTGTTTAAAACAGTGGCAAAATGACATGTGCGATAAATCATGCAATTACAAAAGAAATGTCTACAACTTTCTAAGGCATTTCGTCTCTTTCTTTTAATAGAGTTCTTTCACATTAAACGATATGAATAACAAGATCAACGAGGTGGCAATGTCCCCGACATTGCTACTTGTGGTTGCAAGAGAAATGTTGTTGTACAAAGAATGACAAGAACTACTAGCTAATAGAGGAGCTTCCTACGTATGGCCGCACGCAATTGTCTAGCAGGAAGGATGCGTAAATGCAATGTTGCAAATCAAACATTCAGGAATGAAGAATGAGCCGAGTTAACAACTGCAGGCGCACCAATTTTTCTTTTTACATTTATACATAGTTAGAATTCCATATTGAGTATTCATATAAATAAGATCTCCACGAGATCTTATTTTATGAATAAGATATGAATTCCCTAAAATAATATAAATCTAGTGGAGATATGAACTCTTTATAAATAAGATCCTTATGTTAGAATAAAATAAGATGATCTGAATGTGCACCGATGTGGAGATCTCAAAAGATTACACAATTGCACTAATATCCTATCAAAATTATAAGATTGTTTTATATTCATGTTTTGGACTTTCAATCATGATGAGGTCAAGCCATCAATTTATCAGTTTATCAATGTAGCTTTACGCTTAGCCTTTTATCACTAGATTATTGGTTAATCAACCATTTCATTGCCCAACTCATGAAAATGGACGATATCATGCCTTACCATCATAATTTTGTCAGAATCCCATGGATGATACTACGAAGAGGACCATTCCTGTGCCAAGCAAATCTCGCCAGTCCATTAGTTGAGGTAATGTGTCAACATTTCCATAATCTAATACATGGAAGGTCTTTATGGATGGAAATCTCATTATTGTATGAACGGATTGTAAATTTCGACGAGATTAGTCTTTGATACTTGGTTGTTGTAAGTGAAACCTACCCTAAATTGCCACGAAGAAAAGGTACACGCTTTCAATACAGGCCACTGAAATCGCTATCATTCACCAAAAAAATCAGAATCCCCAGATCTCTGTCACATTGCTAAGAGGATAAAAGCACTAATAACAAGCTAAATTTTCACCTAGATCGTCAGTAAATATGTAACCAAATCCTCCATCATCATGAGATTATCTTATTATTAAAATAAAAAATAGGAAAAAAGTAGGCTAGTTTGAGAATTCTCGTAATATTTGCCTAGTCTAGCTCTTTATATATGGATTTAAATTTAGCAACTCCTAATGTTTCTTTTGTTGGTAAAGTCGACGGGCAAAGTCTAGACTGGGAAGGCTATCCATAATGCATTCGACAAAAGGGAGACCTACCTAGAAAAATATAAAAATAAATCTACCTGTGATAGGTAGCTGCTCCCTACGCAAAAGAAAATATTTTTAAAAAATAACATCATCAGTTTTGATTAACTGAACATGAACATATTGTGGTTTTGATTAACTGAACATGGACATATTGAGGTTTTGATTAACTAAACATGAACATATTGGTTTTTTATAATATGATGTATCCCTAAACAAAAGAGGATTGCCATGACTTACACTAAGATTCCAAAGCCATGACGGTTTGTTTTTTTGCATTTAGCAATGTGTGTTTTTGTCATTATAGTTGCAGTGGGTTGCATGCCCAACTTCATATTATTTTTCTACATTGGTTTCCATGCCATTTTCAACCTTTAAATAATGATATTATAGCTTGTCGTAAATTCTATATTTGTTGTTTTATTGGTGCATTTTTTATAGAATAGTTGCATTAAATGTATTCCTTTATTCATAGATAATTAACACTTCATTTTTCTGTACTTTTTTCTAGTCCTTAAATTGTTTACTATTTTAATTGTGTACAGATTTATTTAGGGCATAACTCTATAGGTTTGAGGGTTATTGTCTATCTATTGCATCATGGTGTGACTCCTAAAGTCATATAGGGATTCCCTCTGTAGTTAGCAAGCACAAACTACAAAGGAAACAATATGTTGAAATAATGTAACTTCGAAGAATATTCTACTTGTACTTCAAATTATTATTATTCCTCCTTCGGGAGATGTTATTGATGTAAAGGTGATGTAAAAGTCATGAGGTAAACCCTTAGTTGTAAATCAGGTCAATAACGCCCAGAAAAGAAGAATATAATTATTGTTGTGAAGTTTACCTATGTAAGTCGGCCATATCAGTTAGATAGGTCGGCCCAGTTAGGGTAAAAGTCAGTTGGGAATTTTAGTATAAATAGGGAGGCGTCATCCCTCATTTGTACACACACTCACACACACTTGTGTTGCGCAATAGAAAGAAAGAAATGTCCTTGGTGTTTTGGCTCTTATGCCAGTTTCGTATCTTTATCTATGAGACCTTGTTCTTTGTTCATTGCACACTGGTAATCTATATTGAGGAAGTTTTGATGGGTTTTTCCCTTCAGGGCTTTCCCAGGATAAATTGTTGTGTACATTATGATTGTGTTTCTTTCATTGATCCTATTTGTGTTGTTATTATGAAAATATATCAAATGTTAATCAAGTTAGGATTAAGCTATGGCAACATAGAAAACTTAACATGGTATTAAAGCTAGCCTAAAAAGAACACATTTCATGAGGTAAATATCTCTCTCCTTCTCTGGACAAGAAAATTAGGGTTTTCTAATAAAGTGGAATTTTTTAGTGCAAGTGACATAGGAAAGTGCACCCATCCTAGGTGCATATTTTGGCACCAACATCAAAGTGTTTTAGTGGGAAGATCCTCCGAAAATTCAAGACCTAGTTTGGCTTGAAAACCAGAAAGCCAGAAAACCGAAAACATAACTAGAAACTACAGTCCAAGATCTTGCAAGTCTAGTTTCAAGGATTAGAATTTGTATTCTTCAGAAACTAATTGTACCATCATACTTGCCTCAGTCAAGCGCATTGTTTGGTGAGTACAATTTTCATTTCTGAGAAATTTTCATTTTTTGTCATTTTCTGATCTCCGGGACAAGATGTCTCCAAGCACTAAGCTTGATGACAAGTTGGAAGGCATAGAAAACTTCTGTGCTTGGAAATACAGAATAGGACTCATTCTAGAAGAGAATGATCTTGCAGAGTTTATCAAGAGAGTTGTGTCGGAGACCAAAGAAGATGGAGCAAAATAAAAGTATAAGAAAGACATGATTAGATCCAAGAGGATCATAGTTGATTCAATCAATGATCACTTGATTTCTCAAGTATCCTCTAAGGATGCACCTAAGGATATGTTTGATTCCCAATCAAGAACGCATAAAGGAAGAAACATCAACCAAAAGATGAACTTGAGAGCCCAACTCTAAAGTACAAAGATGAGAAAGAGTGAATCTATCCATGAATACTTCACAAGGGTCTCTCAATTCAAAGAACAACTATAAGCAATTGAAGACAAGATTGATGAAATTGAACTAGTAATGAACGCTCTCAATGGTCTTACTAGACCATAGGACTCCTTCATCCAGACAATATGTGCAAGGAAGGATATCCTAAAATTTGATATCCTATGGGAAGAATGTGTTCAGTAAGAAGCTAGAGTAGCTAACTGAGAAGCACTACTTAGAGATGATGAACATGTTTAGCTACTCACACCATAAGAAAAAAAGGAAAGTATCATTGCAAGAAGGAAACTCATAAGGGGTAGTATCCTCCAAAGAAGTTTCAAAAGAATAAAAAGGGAAATTAAAATCAGGAATATTTCTCCACTTATCAATGTTACCATTGAGATAAGATAGGACACATTGCCAGAAATTGCCTGAAAAAAAAAAGAAGAATATAAGAGGAAGAATGACAAAAGACATCATACTAACTTATCAGAAGAAGAAGAAGAAGAAGAACCTTCCAGGAAGTTAGAAAAATAAGAAGTCAAAGAATATGTTCTCTAGAAGATGTATCTATCACTAGAGGATGGCATGTATGAACTGAGAGGTCACTCAGAAGCAACCTTGATCCATGATCAAGATCTTCCTATGCACTTAAGGAATGAAGTAGAAAGGACAACGATATCTGTCTAGAACAAAATACCCAGCCTTGCTGTTGTCATTGATGTTGTTATTCCATCCTTAGGATGATGAGCCAACCTCGTGTTGTCGATGCTAGTGATGTATCTGCTTTTATGCAGATGATGATGTTTCATACTGCATATGATAATGCCACAGTCACGGGATGCAGATGACAATTCAATTCCATGTTGCATATGATGATGTTTCAATAAATGATGATGATGCTCCAACTCCATGTTGCAGATGATTCTCCAGTTCCATCTTGTAGATGATCATGATTCTCCATTTCCATGCTACTAATAATGTTCATGCAGATGATGATACTTCAACTCTGTACTAAGATGTTGATGATGATACTTCAACTCTTTCTAAAGAAGTATTGATACTCTAGCTCTGTGTTGAAGATGATGATGATGATCAAAACTTCAGACAATCTATAGATGTACCAGATGATGTTCCAAAAGATGATGTAGATGATGTCTCTTCTCTCTCTCTCCTTCCGATGATGTTGTGTCAAGCCACACCAGTTGTTGTTGATGTCAGTAGAATACCCTTCTTGTTAAGGGGGGGTGTTGAAATAATGTAACTTCGAAGAATAATCTACTTGTACTTCACATTATTATTATTACTCCTTTGGGAGATGTTACTGATGTAAAAGCTCATGTAAAAGTCATGAGCTAAACCCTTAGTTGTAATTCAGGTCAATATCACCCAAAAAAGAAGAATATAATTATTATTGTGAAGTTTAACTAAGTAGGTCGGCCCTATCAGTTAGATAGGTCGACCTAGTTAGGGTAAAAGTCAATTGGGAATTTTAGTACAAATAGGGAGGTGTCCTCCCTGATTTGTGCACACACTCACACACACTTGTGTTACGCAAGAGAGAGAAAGAAGGAGGGACAGAGAAGGATGGGGACTAGTGTCTTTGGTGTTTTGGCTCTTATGCTTGCGGTTTGGTCTCTCTATCTATGCGAACTTGTTCTTTGGTCATTACATATTGGTAATCTATATTGAGAAAGTTTTGTTGGGTTTTCCATTTATGGTTTTACCAAGATAAATTGTTGTGTACCTTCTGATTGTGTTTCTTTCAATGATACTCTTTATGTTGTCATTATGAAAATGTAGTAAATGTTAATCTAGTAGCTACTTGGATTAAAAAAAAATATGAATACATAATTTCTTTGGCTTAATTGTGTTCTTATATCTTTGCTAGTAGCTACTTGGATTAAAAAAACATGTGAATACAAACTTTATTTGTCCTTATTCATAATTAGTCTCCATGTATTCTTAAGGATTATTTCTCATTATCAGTTAAAGGCTTATCTGCCCTCTATAAATTGTAGTAAGGGTATTGATATCTTGGATTTGCCATCTTTTATACACCTTGTCAAGTTTTAACTATATTAGATATTAAGGCATAGTAAATTATGTCATATCACCATCAATTCACATCATAGAGGTTTGAAGGAGGTGGTTAACAACACCCCAACCCTTCATTCACCATGATACTTCTTGTATCTTTGAGTTTATTATGTTGATTATAATGTTATGAAAATACGTTATTGAAGACATAGGGTATGCTATAGAGTACAATATAATGTTTGATAAGATTGTTTCCATACATCCTCCACAAAGGAAGGTTCAATCCACAGATGGTGGGATATAGGTTGAAAGAGTGAAAAGAACCTTATTCTAGTGAATGGATGGAAATACATACTAATTATATAGCATCCTTAATAATGTATTCCACCAAGAAAAATTATAAGCATGATTCTTTGGTTTGTGATGCTAACAAAACATGTGGCCCGAATGAAATACTAGAAGAGTGCCTCTTACCATCTAGTGGAAGTCAGAGTTACTTTTTTCCTTGCAGCAGAATCAATCCATTCTTATATTCATAATATTCTTGTTTCTATACTATAATAATCATTTCAACGTTGTGTCTCTATCCTTTCATTCAAGAGGACTACCCGCACGAATGCCATTCACTACATGCAGGTCGAGCCCACATCTCTCTTATAAAGTGTTATTGCACTCAAGCCTTTCTCTGATTGTAGGGGGGCCTTAATAGTGACTGGATAAAATATGTATCAGTTTGGTGGGTAGGGTGAGGTCTTAAACACCTACTTAGTAGTATATTAAGAACATGTTAGTGTTGTACATCAATTCTCCTAATTCTAATTTCCTCTTTAACTCCAACAATTTATTACGGTCGCTAATACAGATGAAAAATAAAAATTGAGAATTGTTCCACATGAATCCATGCAGTGGGAGGCGTGTATCTATTTGCCATGTTACTAAGTTGTTCTAGTTTTAATTGCTGGAGAAAAATCGGTTGGCAACAACAATTATGAACAACTTGCACAATTAAACTCTCAAATTGAAACTAAACATATAGCAATACAAACCAACAATAAATCCACTATAAAATATCTGCAAGATAATTTAATTTTGTTTTAAGATCATTAAAAGGGATTGCATAAATTACATCCATGGACGATAAAATAATGACTACAATTAATAATTTAAAGGATTAAATTTCCTTGAAATTGTTTGAGTTTAAAAGATTGCATTGAGGATTAAGGCAAATAAGTAATTGTTGCTATATGTATGGAACTTGCATATATTTTTGAATCAAAATCTCATGGAGCACATTGTAGAATGCACTAGTCTCCTTTAGAGCAATGTCTTGTTGGAGAGTAAAAGATTGAAACTGTATTATTTAGGTTTTAAGTGTTTGGTGACTGAGTTTTATCATACTTTCTGAGTGTTGTTGGTCTCATAACGTAAGATGAGCTGAACTTGGAGATCAACGCCTATTAATAATCGAATTATACCTCATATTCCGGCCAACCTTCGATAGGTGGAGCAAGGGAGACTAGTTTATAGGGTGTTTTTGAATGCTTATTCTAGGGTATGCATCAACAAGCAAGTGTAAAATAACGTCCATTATCAGAGATCTATGAAGAATGGGTGCCCTTTTACCCCCTACCTATTAATATTAGCCTTGGATGTCGAAACCCGCCATAGAAAAAACCCACAAATAAAGATTTAAAGATAAAACCTGTAACGTATCCATGCAAACAAAAGTGGTGTTACATTTCACTATCTTACCTTGGGCAAGTTAGTACATATGTATTGGATCTTACCATAGCCATGACTATATAACCAATTACGATGGTATTAGGGTAGGAACAAGCAACATCGTCGAGTACAGGAGAATCCCAAAGATTCGAGGATGCAACAATCAGAGCAAAGGGTTATGGAGGAGTCACCCTTGGTTCCTCACATTATTTTTTCAATCATGTGGGAAATGGTAAGCTCAAAATAGAAAACCCACATCTCCATTTATAAGCATTGCAATATTTATTTTATGTAATCTAGTTTGCAACAAACTCTTATTATTAAAACATATAAACAATCAATTTGTTATATTCATGTGGGTCCAAAGCGTCGACCAACTTATGGGAAAGGTAGGGTCATTCTGAACAACTTCAAGCAGGATCTGTGATTTAGCTAAATGTATCTTTACCTCTGCAAACTACTCTCCGACGTGATGTATAACGAATTCAACTTTAAAATATTTTTGTCACATCCCCATGCCTCCAACCGGCAAGGAGGACGCGACTACAAGCTTCAATCACTCGGGCTAAGAGCCCCATGAACATGTGCAGGCATAAAATTGCTGAAACAGAATGCTGGAATAGAATGCAATGCAGTAGAATATGCACCAATGCAATTGTTTGTCATACACACATGAACATTTAACATGCACAGCGGAAACAACATACATTCCTACAAGCATCCTTTCAACATGTTCATTTCATATCATTAACAGAGTTTGCAGTTGCAGAAGTAAAATGGACAAAATCACTTATCTTATGATGAACCCGATCCGCAACCAGCTACGTCGCTGCAACGTTCCACCCAACCATAGGCCAGCGTGCTCCTTAATCTCTCAGCAGCACTGCCACCCCCGAGCTGGGCATGATTCTCCAAGGAATAAGGGAACTAGCAGGCTTACACATAGCCAAGGGTATACAAAACATAGCCAAGCCAACACAGTTGGGTTTATCAGGCCATCAAGGAGTGGGAAAGGCTAAATGCTAAGCTGGTGAGCTCATCATAGAGCCAAGAACACCTACACCAGAACTAGCCAGACCTCTAAGACACCCAAACACACCCAACACAAGGAATCAGTCCCTTCTCTGCTACACAGTCCCTCAGGCCCTACATTCCCTTCCAATGCTATTCAGGGGTGATGGAGAAGAAGGCCAGCCCTCTATCTCTGTCTGTGTGGTTTCCAGCCACCAGGTTTATCAAGAAAAACTAAGCCCCCATCCCTGCTCCTTACACAGTCCGAAGACCATCCATTGCACACAAGCACTTAAGTCAGCTGTCACAGCTTAAACATGGAAAACAAATCCTGAGTCATTCTTGGCCCTATCGTGGCCAAAATGACTTGCAGACGAATTTAGAACAGTCCCCAAAATGTAAAATAGACTACGGCAACACAACCCACCACGTGGGAAAATAGCAGTCCCGAAAAGTATCAGTGAGCACAACTCACAACAAACGTGGGGAATACAGCCCATCCTGGGCAACAAAATCACTGAGAAAACACATAAAGACCACACAGAGGAAGAGAGGAATACCGACTTTCGATAGCCATAGCATCCACGATTTCACAGGGAAAAGAACGATGTGGGAAAACCCAGAAATTCCTGTGCGTGAGAGGAACAATCAAACCCCGTGAGGAATGAATAGACAATGGAGGCCCTGCGTGAGGAAGAACAGCTCCGTTTTTGTCCATGGATACACAACAACAGGAAGGACGTGAATTGGAAGTGCGTGAAAGCAATGAGCAGACCATTCGAAGTGCGGGAAGGCGAGCAACTACAGGAGGACGCGAAATTGCACTGCGTGAGGTTCAGCAACTCGTGGAGCCAAGAAAAAATGTTTGCATGAGATCCCAACCGCCCAGAGCCTATGCATGAGGAGAAAACAGAAAAAATCGTAGTGAGAGTGGAATTTCCTGCGTGAGTGAAGTCAACAGGGGTGGAGTGTGCGTGAGGGTGAGGACTGACAGTCTTGCCACCCCACTCCCAAAGCAATTAACTGCCTCAACCACCAGCAGCAATTATTTAATGAGAGTGGTTGGAAGAAGACACATGGGTTTTTCTCTCATGGCCAAAGTTTAACAAATTCCCCCACATCCTTATCCTTGTGAAAATCATGCCCCTTTCGATTTAGTTGCCGCGATCGTAGCTGGTCGAGTTCATTTAATTAATTATAGATGCATATTTACATGATGACCCACATAATATATGTCGCATGCCCCGATATACCATCGGTGACAATTTAAATCCAAAACATAGCATTACCAATCAATGGTGGGGCCTTGGCCTTTAGCTCCACACCATGATCATCTACAATTTATACATCATATACATCTAATGCAACGGGGTCAAAACCGGGATGTGACACTTTTAATAGCTGAGCAATTCCCTCGCGAACCAAACCTTGAACAATTCCTTCTTATTCACGCCATACCTCGAAGTTGTAAGTGCATTAGGTTATTTCTTGGTTTTATCGTATGGTATGGACAACTTCGTAGCCAATTCCTGTCTAGCATGAAATGACTTAAATGACTTGCAAATCAAATCCAATCAGAATTAATGGCATACCATACAAATTAGCATACCATTAATAAGATAGAGACCTATGGACAGGTCCTAACGTTAGCCCGCTTCCCTGTCCTGGGCACTAAAATATGAGGATGACGTCAAAACCTACAAGCCAATAACAAATTTACACACCTATTTTATATTGTTGTATTTTATAAATACACATTTTTGCCTCAACTCATACTATAGATAAAAAATATTTATAGCCTATTGATAGGCTATAGACCCAGATTAATAGGGCCTTCACCAAAACTATATTGTCCCACGTAGAGGACATAATAAGTGGGTAAATAAAAATATTACTAATTCATAAGGCCTTGATCTGTAATCCAACCGGTCATTGGGTATTGTTAGTTAAACATTAATCTTGAATTTAGGTTTAATTCTCTAGATCAAGCAACATCTTATGATATGGATAATAATAAATGGGAAAATAAAGAGGTTACCAATTCTTGAAGTCTTCATTTTTTAAGTATTTCCATTTGGTCATAAGCCAATATTTGGTATAGTTAGTTTAATATGTAATCTTGAATTTTAAGATTTATTCTCTCAATCAAACAATAAATTATTAAATTAGATATTTCAAGGTTGATGTTTAGAAGCCAAGGAAACTTGATTTGCTTGGCTTCAAAATATCTAACCTATGATTATGAATTCTAAGGTTGATGTTATTTATTTCTTCTTTGGTGAAATATTTTAAGTTTTTCTTATTTTGTGAGTTGACATGTTTTTCTCAAGTTTGTTACTATTATGTTTAGAGGGTGATTAAATAGTTTAGATCTTGTTTTCTTGATTACGAAATAATACATTTTTATGAAAAATAGTTTTGATTTAGTTAAATACACATTAGACATAACAATTATTTATGAAAATACTATAAGAATGTGGTTTATTAAATTGATTTAAAAGAAACAAAAATTTACATAGTATATCAATTGTGATAAAATTATAAGTTTGATAATCTTATTGATGGCACAAAACTTAGGGTTCCATGGCCAAGAAAGGGCATGGCAAAAGAATTTTCTTTTCTATTACACGTTTGTGGCAAAAGTATTATACTTCTATAGCTTCTATCTTATAGCAATAGTTGTCAACAATGATGGGAACATTACCACCTCGTGGCTCTTATTTTTACTTATTTTTAATGATTCTAGTATTGTTTTTTTTAATGATTCCAGTAATCTAGTTGTGCAACTCAATTATATATGTTTTTTTATTAAATATTGTAATTTTAGTACCAAGCGTTAATGACTAGTTCTCCATGTGAATTTTGGAGTGCATAATCTTGTTTCCCTTTGTTATATTGGACTAGGTTTTGAAATCATCTTCGATACTATGGATTCAATTTTTTATTACTAAATATAGTAATTTTAGTACACCATCGTCCTCTTTTAATGCGAGTTGGGGCTTGAGGCATGGGTGCCCACTCTCGCCATTAATTTTTCTCTTGGTGGTGGAAGGATTGATTTTGATGATTGCAGAGGCCAAAACACTTGGTAAAATCACAGGTATTGTATTCTCTTCGGCTATAGCTCTTACAAACTTGTTTTTCATGGATGATGTTGTTCTTTTTGGTCAAGGTTCCATCAAGGAGTGGTGATGCTACATAACCATTATTGGCATCTTCTCTGTTGCACCTAGTATGTTGGTTAGTATTGATAAATCTTCATTTTTGAAGAATAACCTGGTTGATTCTTTGGCACCTGAGATAAAGGTTATCTTTCCCTACAATATGGATCTGATTGAGGTTGGGTTCAGGTAGTTGGGATTTTCGTTCAAACCCCTTAATTATAGTATTAATGACTGGAAGTGGTTGGTGAAGAAGTTTGAAAAGAGAGTTAATAACTAGACGTATAGATCACTTTCTCTATGTGGGAGGCTCATTCTCCTGAAATTTGTCTTGAGTGGTATTTCGGTATACTGGTTTTCTCTTTTCAAGATCCCTTGTTCGATCATAAATTCGATCACAAGGATTATGCATAATTTCTTGTGGGGTGGATTGGATAAAAAGCATTGGTCTCACTTGGTCCATTGGGATACACTCACCAAACCATATTCTTGTGGGGGATGGAACATCAAGAATCTTGACTGGTTTAGTTGTTCAATCAGGATGAAAAGTATGTGGATGGCGTTGAATGGTAATGGTATCTGGAAAAAAATCCTCCGGTCCAAGTACTTTCGTAAGGTATCCTTTATTGACTAGCTTAGATTGGAAAACCATTCAATTGCAAAGACCTCTGTCATCTAGACAGGTTTTATTAAAGTCATTGGTTGTGTTAGTAAAGCACTCAGCTGGAAGGTGGGTAATGATGCTTCAATACTAGTGGGAATTGGCCCTATTGTGGGTATGGAGAAGACATTTTGCCTATCTCGGAGCTTGGTTGATTATCTCCAGGATTTTGTCTTGGAGCCTCTTGAATAGGTTAGGATTGGCTGTGATTTTCCCACCAATGGAACGTATTGGCTCTTTGTTAGAGATATGGATCTAACTGGTGAGTGGTTTGCAAAATGGGAAAACTATGTATCCATCCTATCTTCAGCAGGGGTTCAGCTGTGGGAGGATAAGGACAGATTGGTTTGGTCCTACAATGGCAAATCAGGATAGGTCACGACTAAGATTGCCTATTAGTTCTTGGTTGACAAACATTTGGATGTGGTGGACTGCTGGTGGCATAAGGAGCTTTGGTCCTTGAACTTCCCACTCAAGATCAAATGCTTCACTTGGTTGTTCATTAATGGTAAAATTAATACTTGGGATATTTTACAGGATAAAGGGAAGATTGATCCAAACTTTTGTCATCTTTGTGCTACCGAGGCCGAATATGTGGAACACCTTTTTTGGAATTGTTCCTTCGGGAAAGTTGTTTATCATGCAGTCACTTCTCATTTTGGTTTGTCTATTTTGTGGGATGATTATTCCTTATTGGTTTTGTTGAACCATTGGGTTAGGTTGGGGTGTAAGCCCTCGTACCTTCCTTTCTTATGCAATTGGCTTATCTAGAAAGCCAGGAACATTGTGATATTTTAGGACACGAGACACCATGTTCATTTTATTATGTTGGGTGTCCTACAACTCATTTCAGATTTCCCTGAGCTTGTTTTGGTAAAGAAGAAACAAAAGATAGGAATTGCTCACGTGGTGGGTGCGGCTATGGGTTTCTTTGATGGTGCAACACAATCTAGAAATGGTGGTGTTGGGATGGTAGTGTATATTAGTAAGTCACAGTATTTTCATCTTATGTTGGGTTTTGGTCCCACTACGAATACCAAAGCAGAGCTCATTTCCCTTTGGGGACTACTATTTGTCTCTTATGTCATGGGTCTCCCACATCTAAGTCTTTGGTGACTCTAGGATTATCATCAACTCGGCTAACAATCTGGAAAACTTGTAGGTACTAGAACTGGAGCACTAGTGTGCTCATACTTTAGCCCTCAAGGACACCTTCCTTTGCATTGACTATCGTCATATCTACATATACCACAATGAGAAGGCAGATGGTTTGTCCAAGTAGGCACTACAGATCACTATGGGTCATTTATCATTATCTAAATATTTAGGTGGGGAATTGATTACCTCCTCCACTTTTAATATTTTTGACTCTTGAACCTTGGACTACACTGGTGACAGATGGATTTTGGATTTTGTTGACTATGCGCTAGATGGAGAATCTAGCTAGTGTCTTATAGTGTTTATCTATATTTTTTTTTATCATTTGTATGTCATGTTACCATAGGAGGTCAAATTACATAGCAGAGATCTGATATTATAGTTTGAGAGATCCTTGTGATTTGGTAGTATGTCGTTGATAAACTATTGGTCGACTGTTGGGTGAGATCAATGTTTTGAGAGAAACTCCATTTTTGTGCTTTTGAGTGATGTAACATGTTTCTTTAATGTAAAAGAAATGAATTGTCTGCTTGAAAATAAAAGAGTAATACACAATGTTAATTAACTCCATATTAAATGAAAAATAGCTAAGCACATATTAGACATATCAAAACACAACTTGCATTGCCTCTTATCCAATATACAATGGAGTAGTTTATTTATTCTATGTTTTGGATTTTTCAGTAGGTTTTGGTCGAAATTAGATAGATATTTTTTGGTGAAATACAAATTCAGAAGTGTTCAAATTATGCATTTGAATCTATAAATAGATTTAACACCCTCAAGTACCCCATGACACCTAGATTTTGCAATTTCCATAGTTAATATATGTGGTTCTAAGTTTTTTTACAGATTTCCAACCAAACTCCAAACAAAACAAAACGAAAAGATATACTTGGAAAAAATTGAAAACTTAGAATATTTGGACAACACCCATCTTTCCCATCATTGTCCAATTAAGCTAGGAGAGAGGCACCACTAGTGGTGCACCCAAACTTGCATGACTTAATTTTCCATGTTCTTGACACATTATTGAGCTCTTTTTTTCTCCAAATTGTTATCACATATACTTCAACATTTTCTCTATCTAACCATATTGGTCTTGAGGTGTGGCAAATCCAACGTGATTCCATGTTAGTCAAAAAGTTCCAAGTTGTCTAGCCATTGTGTATTTTGAGTGGGACCAATGGGCGAACATTGATGTGGCTTAAAGTGGATGCGACTTAAAATGAGATTTCAAATTTTAAAATATTCATTTTATTTCAAAATGTAAAAGAAATTTTTGTGATAAATAATTTTAAATAAATACAAATAGTAAGAATAAGTTGTACATAAAGTACTTTTATGAACCATAAAGTTGCACAGTTTCCCCTAACCCTACAACTTACAGAGTTGAACAATAAGAAAATGATTCACTAGATTCTAAACCAAGGAAATGAATTGAGCTTACATAGGTTTCTATATTATACACTGCAACTTCATAATTCCAACCTCCAAGTTCTATATTATATAGTGCAACTTATAATTCCAACCTCCAAGTATGCTTGGAAGGTTAAAGACATACATGATACATAAATCCCTTTGTGTAGAAGCATTTTTTTTCGCACAGAAGAACAAATTCATATTATTGAAAGTTGTGACTTACAATCTGAATGACGATCTACATATGTGCATAATTCTCTGTAGGTCTTATAATCTTTGTCATAGGAAGAATCAGAAGTTGTGTCTTTGGATTCATTATCATAGACAATATAAAGACTTGTCAATACATACAATCAAAATCCAGCTAACTAATTTTTAATGAACCTTGCTCTAGGACAGATGTCCCCTTGAGCTTGGCCCAATTGCTGGAGTCCATTCCGTCACCGATGGCTTGTTTGGATAGAATGTCTGCTTCGGAGTTCTGTCTGCTTCGGAGTTCTGTTCTCGGTATATATGGCAGAAGGAGGAATTCTGAAAGTATTCTATAAGTTATTTGGTCCCTCTGATCCAATGGTTAAGCTGAATAATATGCAGATCATGAGATCCTTTTTCCCAATTCACAATAATCTTAGAATCTCCAAATATCGTGACAGGCAAGATATCTTTGGTTTTTACGAAGTGTAGTAAACCCCATAGCGCAAGTAGCTCTGCTTTGGTGTTTGTTCCAGAACCAATGCTCATATTGAGTCTATAGTTCAGAGATTTATTGATCATGATCATCATACCAACACCATAGATGCCCCCCTACTCGGCGCCATCAAAATAGCCTACAATGTCCTGCTGATTCGTCTGTAGTGATATTGTCCGCCTAATATGTGAATGCATTTCCATACAGTCATAAGAGAGCAGCCAAACTATGGCACTTGATCCCGTAAGATTGCAGTCAGGCTTCCCATTCTGAAAGATAATGATGTTCTGCATTCTCCACACCGACCATATGGTGACAGTCAGGACGTCAATTGGAATGTTCTTGCTCTTTGTAATGTGTACAAAATTATCATATATGCTATGTTTATCCCAACTTATGGAAGGAAAAAAATAGGAAGATATGAATGTCCATACCGCTTGGAAGAAGATACACTCGCCGAAGATGTGGTTAACGCTTTCTGAATAGTTTGAACAGAGGTCACACCAGCCAGGGCCAGAGTGGCCACGTTTCTGCAGACCGTCCCAGGTAAGGATCTTTAGCCTGATACACAGCCACATGAAGCATTTTAGCTTTGTTGGAACACGACCGCTCCAAATGCGTTTGAGCAAACTTGCCTGAGGAAGTGGATCCTGAAGAGAAATGAGATAGTCGTACATGGAATTGGTTGTGACGAGGCTAGTCCTTTGGTTGCCAGTCCACACAATGTGATCAGGTACACGATTCAGTTGGATGCCCGCAACGGTAAGTGAGGAAGTGTATGAGATCCAATCCTTCTTATAATAGTTACTGATGTCGAGGGAGACCGTGGTGCTCCACAAGGGTAAACTTTGCTCATGCTGCAGATTAATATGGGAGAGGTCATAAACATTCATGTCATGGAGGTGATTGATCAGCCTATAAGGAAACACATGATTGTCCACTCCTACAATCGGGTCTATGCCGATATAGATTTGTGAACCTTGGTCGACCAACCATGAGAGTTTAGGAGCAATGAGTGGAAGGGTATCTGCCAGACTACGCCAGATCAATGAACAGTTGCGGGGTTGGATAATGTCAGATCTAAGCCATAGCTCGTAAGGCAGCTTGTGGAGATATTTGAATCTAATAACTTTGCCCCAAAGCCTGTCATCTAGTAAATCTCGCCAGAGGCTCTTACCACATAATGAAGAGTTAAAATGAGTAAAATCTTTGATGCCCTAGCCGCCGAGAATGCATGGTGAAGAGAGAGATTTCCAGTTGGTTAGATGATACTTATACTTACTAGCATTTCCACTCCATAGATAATTGAAGACGGTCCTTCGAATGCAATTGATGATACCAGTCGACAATCTCATCATGGAAAGTCAATATACATGAACACTCTGCAGAACGACCTTAGTAAGGGTAAGCTAGCCTCCCAGGGATATCCACCGAGACGTCCATCCCTCAAGCTTTCGATGAATCTTTTTTAGGATCCAGTTCTAGTTAGATTTTATGTAATGGTTAGGCTTCAGATGATAGCCTAAGTAATGCAACCCTTAGTCTATGCTGTCAGCCTGGATGGTTGAAAAGGTTTGTGATGTGTCTGGTCAGCTGATCATCAGAGAAGTTGTGTCTAATAATGGATTTTCGATAGCTAATAGATAGACCGGACGCAGAGCAAAACATATTGAGTAGCTCTTTGATTAGGCTCCATTCTGCTTCTAATCCCCTACCGAGGATAATGACATCATCCACAAAGATGAGGAGGGAGATGGTTAATCCACAGTCAATTTTCACCCCTAATATCTATCCATCAGACCTGGTTTTGTTGAATAGTCGACAGAGCCCTTCCATAGACAAAATGAAGAGGAATGATGATAAAGGACATCCTTGCCCGATTCCACGGCCACTCCTGAAAATTTTTGAGCGAGAACCATTAACCAAGATGGCAAAGGAAGCGGATGAAACGCACATCATTATCCATCTTGTAAATTCAAAAGGCAAGCCAATCTGCAGGAGGAAAAGACGGAGGAAAGTCCAATCTAATCTATCATATGCCTTCTCGAGGTCGAGTTTAAAAATAAAGTCACTAAGGTTGTTCTTCTTAATGGAATGCAAGATTTCCTGGAGTATGCCAGCAACGTCCAGGATTTGACTCCCAGGTAGAAATCTAAATTGCTCCGCAGAAATGCCTTTGCTGAGAGTGGACTTCATCCAATTTGCAATAATCTTCGTGATTAGTTGGTATAGGAGATTGCATAAGGAAATAGGCCTGTAATCACTGAAACCAGATGGCTTGTCCTTCTTAGATATAAGTGTGATGTAGGTCTGGTTCAAAACTTCTGGTATGATCCCAAAAATCCTTGAATCTTTCATAGCCTCAATCACGTTGCTCCCCATGAGATCAAAGAAACATAAGTAGAACTCAATGGTCCATCCATCATGTCCCAGGATTTTGTCTCTTTTAAAACGCTTAAGCGTTTTCAGCACCAGCTCTTCAGTAATGGGATCTAACAATATGTCACATTCATATTAATCAAATAATTTAGGATAGTGCTTGATCGCATCAAATTGCTTGGTGATGCAAATGTCCTCCTGCACAGCATATGCATTATGGAAATGCCTTCTTGCAGCCTTTTGGATAGAAGGGGTACCAAAAACTACCTCGCCGGTCTCATGGACATGAGTGAAGCAAATACATAATATATCTATGAAAGAAGGTGTAAGGATACCAGTAAGAACATAGGCAGTGTAGAAAGGTAATGTAGTGCCAAGTGCAATTATAATCATCCCATAAAGGTAAGGATGTGGCAAAGCCATGGAAAGTGCAATTCTGACCATTCCAAAAAGGTAAGTTCATGGTAAGGAAAGGATGTGGCAAAGTCATGGTAAGTGTCATTCTGACCATCCCAAAAAGATAAGTTCGTGGTTGGTGCAATTATGATCATCAAAGACTCTTTTTAAATGTTTAACTCAGAGAAATTTCTTGCTAAGAAAAAATGCATTTATTGTATTTATGCACTTTAAAACAAGGTTTTAATTATACTTTTTATATTACTGGTAGTATTAATATATTTATTTGATATAAAATTATACTTTTTAAATTTCAATTTGCAAACCATATATTCACTAAAAAATAGAATTATTTTGTTACCTTTCTATTTGCAAGTTGCGGTGCTCGTCAACGGCTCAACTAGTAGATTCTTTAGGCCAGGACGTGGCCTTAAGCAGGGCTACCCCCTTGCTCCATTATTATTTATCCTGATGATTGATGGGCTTAGTCGCATGATCACAAAAGCTGCTTCTTCAGGGGTATTCAAAGGACACAGGTTCAATGGTAATATCCATGTTTCTCATCTATTTTTTGTTGATGACCTGTTGTTTTTTACTGATGGCTCTAGCAGGGACGAACTCATCCTGAAATATTCTATCAGGATTTTTTGTCAAGCTACAGGTATGTGTTGTAACAACCATAAATCTACAATGAGTTTCCTAAATCTGGAATAGGGGATGGAGTAATGGTACGCCCTCAGTTTCGATTACACCCTGGTAAATGTGGAGTCAAGCATATCCTATCTTGGATTCTTCATCAAGCCCAATGACTATTCCTAGAAATACTGGGTCTGGTTGTTAGCATGGATTGAAAATCGCTTGAAAATGTGGTGTAATAGGTGGGTCTCTCGTGGAGGCAGGCTTATCCTCATCAATTCAATCCTTGAGGCCATATCAGTTTACTGGTTCTCATTGTCCACGGTCCTTGCCAGCATTCTTCGGAGAATAAGAATCATCTGCAAGAATTTTTTATGGGCAGGCATGGATAAACAACATGTATTCTTGTGGACCTCATGGAAATCCATTGCACGTCCCAAAGAGATGGGAGGTTGGGGACTGAAGGATCTACCCTCCTTTGGTAAATCATTGGTTGCCAAAAGTGTCTGGAACATCATCAATGGTGATGGTTTATGGAATCGTATCATTTATCAAAAATATATTGCTCCTTTGTCTGTCATCGAATGGATCCGGGCTCCCAACAAGACCTATTTACACACCTCTATCATCTGGAAGGCGACTGTAAAATCATTTGACATTGTTGGAGGTTGGCTTGCCTAGAGGATAGGAAATGGCCGAGATGTTAGAATTGGGCAAGATCCCTGGGTGGGAGGACATGTCTTTAACTGTTTTTCGGATGATATGATTCAGCATCTAGCAGATCACGACTTCACTCATCTTCACCATATACACATCCAGAACGCTCCGATTTTATCCCACCAGCGATGGTTGTCAACTGCAGATCTCGAACTCTCTGCTGATGATGAGGTCTCTTGGAATCAATACATTCAAAATCTGCATAAAATTATGGTTCGACTGTCGGATAATCCAGACCGACTCTTATGGACCAAAATTTCCATGGGTGGGACATACTTGCCCAAACTGGGATACCTTGCTATTAGAGAACTAGAGGATCCCCCCGAGCTTGACTGGTGGTGCCAAAGCATATGGAGGATTTTCTGCCCACTCAAAATCAAACTGTTTTTCAGGCTAGTTCTTGATGGTAAGATCCCGGTTTGGGACTCTTTGACTCACAGGTTTCTAGTTGGGCCCAGCATGTGCGATTTATGTCAACAGGATACCGAATCCATAGACCATCTCTTCTTATCTTGCCCTTATGCGCAGGAGGTGTGAAAATATCTCACATATCATGCGAGCATTCCACACTTTTGGAATTCTTTGGATATCAAATTGGCTTGGAAGGATTGGATTAGTGGTCCACGCTTCTCAACTCTTTCCGCCCTTCCTATTTTTGCAGTTTGGGGCATTTGGCTAGCTCAGAATAAGAAATTATTTGATGGAATTCTCATTCTGGCCCAAATTTATGCTAACCGCAGTTTTGGTATCTTCAAAGTTTTTCCAGTAGCGATCTCCCTTAAACCTCCTCGAATCATCTCTACGGCCATTGCGGATGATAACTTTCCATGGGCCTTTGCTGATGGTGCCTCTCAAGGCTGGCCACAGTTGGGTGGAGCCAGGGGTATTATCCACCTATCCCCCTCTAGGTCCATCCATTTTGCTGTTGGGTTGGGGGAAGCCTCCAATAACCAGGTTGAATCTGCGGCTGTCAACATCCTTTTGAGGCTCGCTCTTGAACTTGGTGTGGACAGATTGCAGGTTGCTGATGACTCTTTGTTGGTTGTGGATTGTCTTAAAATACATAAGGCCCCGGTGGATATCTTTCTTCTTCCTCTCTTTGAGGACATTGACAGAGTGAAGACCCACTTCTCTTTTCTTTCTTTTCAGCATATATTCCAAGAAGCTAATGTGGTGGCTGATGGCCTGTCCAAGAAAGGCTTGCTCCTTCTTGCGGGATTCTCTGATAGATGGGAGATGAATGATAGCCAGATGGCCCACCTGGGTCGTCAATGTCCATAGACTTTCCATTTAAGTTTTTTTTAACTATGCAAAGTTGATAAATCAATAGGACCTTTAAATAGATATATTTGACTGATAGGGATGAATAGTCTTCATCTGGTTATAGATGCAATGATCCTATAAGTTGAAATTCTCATATGCGATATGTAATGACAGAGAGGTTAATAAACTATATGGTTTTATTTTAATAAAATTATGATATTTTCCACGGAAAAAAAGTTGCATTGATTTTTCACAAAAACATAAAAATTCATATAACTTTATGATTTTTCCATTATTTTTTGAATTTTTCATTGTTGCAATAACCATCTAAGCTCTACAAATTTCAGTCATCAATACTTGTTAATTACATTAACATCCCAAAAAATAGTAAGTTCATGGTAAAAGCAATTCTGACCAAGGTAAGTTCATGGTAAGAGTAATTATGATCATCAAAGAGCCTTTTCCACTGTTTCCACTGTTTCCACTGTTTAACTCTTGGAAATTCCTTATTAAAAAAATTTGCATTTATGGTATTTATGCACTTTAAAACAAGGTTTTAACCTGGGAAGTGTGTTTTGTGTAGAGGAAATGCTAAAGTACATTTCGGACCAAATTATTCATTTCTCACTGAACCCTCAGAGCTATGCAAGTTGTTTTTTCTTATTCATTAAATCTTCTGCCATGTTTTAATAAGCGGAATATTTGAAACGCTGGACAATTATGACAGCTGCGAGATTTGAACCCACGCACTTGCGAAGAAGGGCATAAATTTGACTCCATAGATTATTCGGCCTGACTTGTATTGTTTTGGTTTTTCTATGCAACGTGGAGAGATACATTCCAAAACTAAGAGAACACAATTTTTTCGTTCACAAATTGCTGGGCGCAGACAATGCAAATTACCTCACCTCATTAGATTTCGAAGTCTCTTCGGCTATTTCAAAAGCAGTGTTTTGATAAATCAAAATCTGGATTTACCTTTATCCGCGTCCGACCTTAGCTCAGTTGGTAGAGCGGAGGACTGTAGTAAGAAGAAATATCTTGAATGCCATCCTTAGGTCGCTGGTTCGAATCCGGCAGGTCGGAAGCTCTAGTTTTGTTTGTAAGCTTTTACAGAATCCAGTATTATTTTGTTTGTTGCTATTTTGTTTTGTTTGTAACTATTTGCTTGCTTTAACAGATTCCAGTATTGTTTTGTTTGTTGCTATTTTGTTTGTTTTTACATATTCGAGTATTGTTTTGTTTGTAGCTCTTTGTTTTTAATGATTCCATTATTTGGCTATTTTTGTTTGTTTTTAAGATACTGTGCAACTCAAAATATATTTGTAAAACTCACATAATGCAAAATAAAATTTTAAGTAAAACTTTGGACCAACATAAACAGTGGTAATCTGTTTGTGGCTTCTTGATTTTACCTGGGTTTACCTATGTCCCATGTCTTGGAAGCTGGTATGAGACACAGGAAAGGATCTCTAAACCCTATGTAATACCAACCCAGCGCCAGTTGCCAATTCCTCTAATCAAAAGAAATAAACCATAAAGTAATTTTATACGATCTTTAAACATTGCATATTTTGAAACAATGGTAAACTGAACAGTATCCTTATACAATCTTTAACACCACACATTGCCATTTGTAAATGAACCATCAATATACATAAAACCCCGGTAGATAAGAAACAGTTTATATTGTTAATCAAAATGAGGATGACTGTATTCACAAACATGTCCTTCAGCATTTGCCTAAATGATACACCTTCCTTTCACAAACCATCGCCAACCAAGTTCTTTTATCTATAAACATGGTGGAGCAAGCGATATACCACTTAATGCATAGCTATGAAAACTAATCTCATCTAAGTAAAAAGGAGCAAGCGATATACCAGAAAGAATAAAATTCCATGCACGTTAATGTTCATTAAATGCACTGTAGGTATGCTTTCTCTTTCAAACTTTGGAGAGGATCTTTTTCAAGTGAATACTCATTTATAACTCAACCAGATAAGGAAAACAAGGGATAATCTACCACTACAGGTTGAACCTGGATTCCTTGTGCTACTGTACATTTTGGTGTATGCATGATTAATTTATTGCTTCTCTAAAGAATTGACAGAAAATCTTGTAGTAGTTGTAGAAATAGTGATATCTTTTTGTTCTGAAAAAGCCAATTTTCTTATTGACAAGATTGGTTTTAGGTATTGCTTGGCCTCTATTTATGAAGCAAGATAGAAAGTTTATTAGAAAATCTTGTAGTAGTTGTAGAAATAGTGATATCTTTTTGTTCTGAAAAAGCCAATTTTCTTATTGACAAGATTGGTTTTAGGTATTACTTGGCCTCTATTTTTGAAGCAAGATAGAAAGTTTATTATAAAGAAGTAAAAAGGGACACTTTTAATTTCTTCTCAACTATAAGAACAACAAAAATAAAAATAACAAGGAATGTCTTTGGTCCAATGTCCCTTGAGATTGACAAACATTTTGTTAAGGATGCCATTTTACTGTTGGATGGATTATTTTCAAATTCATCAAAGATGTAGACACTTTTTAATATGCAAATTGTGTTTTCATATTAATTGAATCTTCGGCAATGGATGGATTGGATGTTTTTAAGCGAAATATGTGGGATTTGAACCCACGCCATTGCGGACCAGAGAGCCTAAATCTGGCGCGTTAGACTACTCGGCCCAACTGTTAATTATTTGATTTGTTGTTTTGGTTTTCCTACGCAACGTGGAGAGATACATTCCAAAACTAAGAGAACACAAATTTTTCTATCACAAATCGTTGGGCGCAGATAATGCAAATTACCTCAACTCACCTGATTAGATTTCCAGGTCTCCCTCCGCTATTTCAAAATAAGTATTTGGATAAAATAAAATATGGATTTCAAGAACAATCAGCGTCCGACCTTAGCTCAGTTTGTAGAGCGGAGGACTGTAGTAAGATGAAATATCTTGAATGCCATCCTTAGGTCGCTGGGTCGAATCCGACAGGTTGGAAGTTTTAATTTTTGTTAGTTATGAAAATTCGGCATTTTTCCTTTACCTGTTTCAATCTCCGTTCCTCTACATGTTTTCATTGCTTTGCCTGGTTCGAATCCGGCAGATCGCCAAGTTTTATTTTCTTAGTTCTGAAAGATTTCGGCATTTTTCCTTTACCTGTTTCAATCTCCTTTCCTCTGCCTGTTTTAATTGCTTGAAACCATTTTATCGATCTGCGCCTCAACAACCTCTGTAGCACACTGTAGAGAAGAAATAACTTTTTCATAAGAGAGAATAAATGACTTTATCATCAAAAAGAGTAGAATTTCTTGCTCTCCCTATGGTGTAGGCTACTATTACAAGGAGTTATGAACATCTTTGTATTTTCATTTTCACACTGTCATTTAAAACTACACTATATGCAAAGTTAGGATAATTGATGTAGTTCTGATATTAAAAAAGTAGCAAACTATAAATATTAAAATAATTAAGAATTCTTCACATTTAAAAGATGGGTCTATAACCTAGGTCAGGGTCAGTCACAAGCTCACCCAAAAGATGTTGTTACCAAGTTTGTATGAAGATGAGGACCATCCTGGACACCCCATGGCCAGTTTAATTCCCTTTTACTGACTCCCACACCCTCAACCCCTGACCTATAAAAAAAGAACAAGTGTTATAGTGACTTAACCTCTACAAATATCAACTGCCCTACAAGTGTAGGCTTAACCTCCACAAAAATAACAAACGATAATGCACCAAAATACCAACAAAAATAAAATACCATGCATATTAATGTTCATGTAATGCACTATTTCTTGCTTCTTTGAAACAATGACAATGATCAAGTGAGGCAATATCTTGTGGCTATCGTAGACATAGTGACATCTTCTTGTTCTAATAAGCTAGAGTGCTGAAAAAAACAATTTATTTTCACCAACAAGATTGGTTTTAGGTAGTCGGCCTCTATTTTGAAAGTAAGATGGAAAGTGTATTACAGGGAAGTAACAAAGGACAATTCTAATTCCTTTCTCAACTATAAAAATAACCCCAAAATAAAATTAACAAGGAGACTGTCTTTGGTCGAGTGTCTTACCTTGACATTGACAAACATTTTGTTGAAGATGCCAATTAACTATTAGATGGATTGTATTCAGATTTATCAAAGATGTAGACACTTTGCCAACAAAGCAATAATATCATTTTCCCCTAATTGAGAGATCCTCTTATAGAACATATTCTTGAAGTCTCCCTAAATGTTAAATGTTGATTGAGATTTACATTTTCACATATAGGCTTACCACCATGTGAAGGGCTAGTTCTCCATGTGAACTTCAATGGGCATAATCTTGTTTCCCTTTGTTAAGTTGGATTAGGTTTCAAAATAATCTTCCATGCTATGGATCCAAAAAACTAGCTCGTTTCCATTGAGAGCTCCATGCAATTTAAGCACTAATAGTATAGTGTCCACCCTTAAGATATATTAAACAATGATAATTTCATGATGAATATAAGCTTGAGTTTGAGGCCACTATTGGGGCTACCAATCATGGGTGATAGGTTGTTAGAGTTCATATCATGCATTGTTTTAGCTTGGAACTCATGCCGTTGTTAGGCATGCTATTATTGTTGAGTAACGTGAATTCTAGCAGTAGAGGTTGTTGCTCTAACATTTGTTTGACTAAGGCTTGGACAAGGCTAGAGTCCTAAGAGTCCCCTCAATTAATTAGAGTTTTTCTTGGAGACCCATGGGATTTAGTAAATGTTGGAACATATAGAGCTTTACAACGAAATGTAGTGATCCACATGAGTTACAAGGAAAATGAAGTAAACTTAAAAACCAAGGGAAAAATGGTAACAAAAATGAGTTAAAGTATTTAAAAAAATTGGTAGGTACTAGGAAGAAAACCCCCAAAAAGATCAGAATGGTGAAACTTTTGAGAGACCTTAGTATTAAGGATTTAATACCAATTGATATGAACATGATGCCAACAATGTAAGAATATGCTCATACACAATAATAATAAGGAAGCAACATGGAAAGTAGATTGTTGGATTTGTACACATGTTGTACACTCATTTGTATTGATATATATAGTACAAAATTGTTGGGAGATGGATCATGGCTAAACATGTTTTCAATAGAATACAACAAATTTGAGAAAGATAAAAGTACAAATGTATCGCATATTCACTCAAATGTCTCACCGGGGTGTGCCCTATCTATTGATCAAAATAGTAAGCATTGATGTCTCTTTCAGTGCTCTTTTGGCACCCTGCATATTGCTAGTGATTGTATTCTTACCATTTTTCTCGTATGTTTACTTTATTATATAACAAATGTCAGTTTTTCAGTACCCCATTTATTTAGCCCCGCAATGCTTTTATTTTGGAGGTTGAATCCTACGATTTCACAGTAAGAGAAGGAGCCTTTTACCCTTTATTTATGGATCGACAAATGAATTCTCGGCAATAGTTAGTAATGTACAAAGAGGGTTCGACCATGCCTCTCATTTTCTAGCTTTGGGATATCTACTCTCTATATGTAAATACTTGTTGCACATTTAAGCTTTTTGGGTTTAAATGTGTTCGCACATCTTGCTTTGATTTATTGTCTCCATCATCCTCCTTGTTAAACGAATGTTGTTGCTATTATCTAGTGTATTTTTCTCACTAGTTTGGGTTTTCCCTCTTTGATTGCAGGCTTAAGTTTACATATCATGGTTGTCGCAAAGCTCCCTCCCTTCTCACTTCAATTTGTCTTCTTCCCAAATTACCACCTAAATGAAGGTGTAAACATAGCTTATGAAGTAGGGGGTATGAATCCTTCTACTAAATTAATGGTAAAAAGGGACATATCAATTTATTGAATTTAGGTAGTCAGTGTAATGTATTCTAGCTTGCTTATTTCCTTTTTACAATTATAAATGGATATCGATATATTGTTGTTGTATTTTGCAAGAGAATCATGGTGTTATTGGTACGCAAGAAGACTTAACCCCTCTTAATTTCATTGACTAGTGTTTTATCTCCTTTCGTAGAACTAAATTGTATAGTAGATTAGAGATTATTTAATTTAAAGGTTTACGACTATTGAGAAAGTTAATTTTAATTTATCTTACTTGATGCACACCAAAGTAATATGTGAATAAACCCTAATTGCTTTTTTAATTTTTTTGCACATTTGGGAAAGGGAAAAAGAAAATGTTTCAATTATATTATTCACATTTACAATTTTCATTGTGTAATTAAACTAGAATAGATGCACCATTATTTTACCTCTTCCTCTTAAGAAGAGGATATATACAATTTCATTGAAACATAGTCATTATACTTCTTTCCCTTAGAAGAGTATATTTGCAATTTCTTTTATCATTCAAAAAACTTATTTTTATCCTTTATTTTATCATTTGAAAAAGTTGTGAGTGACGTAGATCATCTTGAAACACACAAACAACAGTTGGTTGATGGATTGGAAGTTTGGATATGGAATTGCCACATGTAGAATATTGAATATTGATTAGATTTTCTATAATTTTCTCTTATATTGTGCCACACAACCACTTCAATTGTAGGGTAGGTACTTAATTTTTTGTCGAGCTATATACTGAGTGACGTAGATCACCTTTAGACACACAAGCATACAATTGGTGTATGGATTGGAAGTTTGGATATGGAATTGCCACGTGAAGAGTATTAATTAGCTTTTCTATAATTATCTCTTATATCAGATATTCATTATTATTTGATTAAAACATATCTCCAAGAATCTATTTTCTAAACCAATGGCTAACATAACATATGCAGTAAAAAATAATAGAGATTACACAAGTCAATCGATCTAGCCAAGAACATGCCCACTCAAGTGAAAGTACTTTTACTTTGAAACAGTGCAATGTGAATGCATGGTTTCCCTAACCCTACAACTTATGAAAAATAAGAAAATGATCCACTAACATTGTTGAAAAATAAGAAAATGATCCGCTAGAATATAAATCAAGGAAGAAATTGAGCTTTCAATGGTTTATCCATTATATTTGCAACTTCATAATCCCAACCTCCAAGTATGTTTGCAAGGCTGATGACAAGGTTGATGACATACAGAATAGAGAAAACCCTTTTGTGTAGAAACGTTCTAAGTCATGGGACATGTAGAGAAAATACAAAGTATATTTATTAAAGAAGGGGATGTAGGGATAGTAGTAAGAACAAAGGCATGGATAGTAGTAGGAACATAGGCAGTGAAGTGGTGTCGAAAGAGAGAGTTGATGTTGCGAAGTAGCGTAGGAATGTAATGCTATGACAAGTAAGGACATGGCAAAGTCATGGTGGATTGATCATCCCAAAAAGGTGAGGTCATGGCAAGTGCAATTATGATCATCAAAGAGTCTTTGTCAATGTTTTTTTAAGGAAAATATTTATCAAATAATGTATTCATGGTCGATGAGACTAATAGAAATTGTTAAACAATCATTTCAAAGTGGTTTTACAATGTTGAACTTTGGTTATTTTTATATTAACCAACAATAATTGTTAAAGCAAGTTTAGACTAATAAGATGGTCATGGTTCTATTTATAATCGACTTTGTCAACAGAAATCCACATTTTAGTTATGATAATTTATAAGTATTCAAGGTTGGGTTAGATCATATTTTAAAAATTAAATTTTTATTATAAATATCATACCAATTATTTTAAAAATTTAAAACATTAATACAATATGAAATTAATTTGATTTTGGGTATGTATTGGAGAAGCTGCAATCCACTGCGATTGCAACGTCTACAACAGATGCCTACAAGATGCCCACAACTTCTTCAACATATGCCCACAACATGATATGCAGATTCTCAGCCAACACAATTATTTGATTTCAATTCAATCCAATATAGTATGATATAAATATCCAAAAAATAAAGTGTAATTGGGATAGGTTAAATGCAAATGGTATGGTTTAACAAGAGTATGGTTAAACAAATTGATTTAAAAGAAACAAAATTTACATAATATTTCAAATTATGATAAGGTTTTAAGTTTTGTTATTTTATCATGATTGTAAGAAATTTAGGGTTTGTTGGCTATGTAGTTTTGTAGCAAATTTGTTTGCCTATTATAATTTTGTGGCAAAAGCATTGTGGCAAAAGTATCATATTTCTATAACTTCTATTTTATAGCAATAGGTATTTGTACCTGCTATGTCATTGCCACCTAGTGGCTCTTGTTTATGTAGATTTTAGATGTATGTTTTAATTTATTAAAATCATATACATATTAAATGGTTTTGATGGCTTTGAAATAATGTTGAGTATTATGTGATTTTTTTATTTGTTTATATAAAATTTGATTAAAAGATATTGTTTATTAGTTTTTTACTTAAAAGAAACTCTGATATATTATAAGGGATCCCATACTTTTCATTAGAGAACTCAACCAACATGGATTTAGCTCTCCTATCCATCCGAAGAGGGGGGGATTTAATTCCTTGGAAAATTAACTGATTTCTTGCCAATCATATTTTCCTGCATATAAATTTTGGAAGAGTCAAACGGATCCATTTTAATAGAGGCTTTTTTTATATAGAGATAGATTAAGTGCACTCTCGTGAGGAAAAAAAGAGCCTAATAAGTGCAATCGATAGAATTGAGGAAGAAGAGGACCCAAAGCCTCCTCCCATACCATTTTAGCAAATAGGAAAAGCATTAAGAGGTGAGTAGATGATTCCTTTCTTTTTTGGCATAACATGCATCAAGATGGTCCAATGAAGCCACGACTTTTCAGATTTTCTCATGTAAGATTTTTCCCATGGGCCACTACCCAACATAAGAATTTTATTTTCAGAGGCACGTTATTGTGCCATACACTCTAGAGTTTAGATTTGGGAGGAGAAAATTAGAGAGATTGCATATTTGCATATCCTTGGTTGACTGAGTAGAATCCAACCTGATTTCCCCATCCTTTGGCATCCTTTCTATTTTTCCAATGGAGGATTTCCCTTTAATCCTTTGAAACATGAAATGAAGAGAAGGAAGAAGATGGTCATGCAGAGGCAGACAGATCCATCCACACTAAAGTTGATTAGTTCTATGTCATTTACAAATATTTCCCAACTTTACAAAACCATTACTTATCCTCTAGCTTGAGATCGTGAAGTTCTGAAATGGATTACAAAGGAGGATCATTCAGCATACTATATGACCATAGGTGGATTCACTTCCTATTCTCGAGGATCCAATGAATATTAAGCTGAAAACGGGTCCACAGTTTAACACAACTTCTAGATTAAAGCTCCATTCTGCGCCATCAGGGGGATTAAAACATCTAAACCTACTTCCTTACAAATAATTCTTGTGTAATAACTTTGCAACCGAGTTTCTCTTTGGGGAAATTATTTTCGAGAGTATCTTAGCTCCCAGTGTTGAATTGTTGAGTTGAATGTCTATGAAGAACAAGCCCCTATGATATATGGGGAATTTAACAACATTCCAGTTTATTAGGGATATTTTGTTCTTATTCTACTTGGCTCCTTTCCAAAGAAACCACCTAATCAGTATGTTGATTTGTTGGAGTATGGATGAAGCAACTAAAAGGATGGAACATATGAACAAGGGCATGGACAATATCATTGATTTAATTAGTGTCCCTTTGCCAACTATATTTAGCCAATTTGCTCCCAATGTAGAATCTTCTTTGAACTTTTTTCCAAGATTTATTTCCAATGTTCCTTAGATTGTTTTCTTTTTGCTATTAGAACTCCTATATATTTGAATTATTCCCAATTTCCTAACTCATGGAATCCAAATTCATACCGAGTGTTTCCCAGAAGGAGGGACAAAATATTCCATCCATAAATTTGGCTTTTCCGATGGTTGATTCTGATTCCAAAGGCTTGATAGAATATGTGCAATATGGGTTTGAATCTACAATCGATGGAAGGAGAAGCTTCCCAATGACCAGGGTATCATTTTCTAATTGGTAGTGATTGATCTCCTTCACATTTTTGACAATTTTAATCCCCTTAATTTGACCTTCCCCTTTATCCTTTTCCAATGCCTTGCTCAAAGAATCAACCATAATAATGTAAAGGAGTGGAGATAGGGGCATCCTTAATTGATTCCTTTGGAGGCTTTAAAGAACTTCAAGACCCTTCCATTCACCAAAGGAGCAATCCATAGCTGACAAATGCAGGATTTGATCCATCAAATGATTTTTTCACTAAATCAAAAATTTTGAAGCACCTTATAAATATACCAGTGGTTTACTCTATCGAATATGTTGCCCATACCATTTTTTATTACCATACATTTTTCTTTGTTTTCCTGCTTTAATGAATTGCTTCCTAAACTAGGATTACATGGTCCATAATATTACGCTTCTAGATGAAGCCCCCCTTTGTTTTTTGAAATTATGGAGGGGTGAAGACGTTTGCAGCGGAATCACGCAACCAACATTCCCCACATATCCCATCAAACATCCTCAGCTGAACATTCTTCACATCCTCACCCGCACAATAAAGGGTGATTTGAATATCAGCTTCACCTATCGCGAGTTTTAATCACTAAGCCCACCCAATGCAATTAATGGAAACCAAACAATTAAATTCATCAAATCTCCCATCAAACTCATCAAAGCAAACCATTAAACACACCAAAGGAATCCATTAAATTGTTTGAAATCAAAAAATATCAACAAAGACATTCTCATTAAACACATCAAATTATCCATTAAACTGTATGAAACCACAAGGATCAACCAAGACAGTTTCCCAACCATTGGATCATGCACCCAAAACAATCTAGTGCACTTATTCAAAAATTCAAATTTCCAATCCATGCCAATTCCACAACCCAATAAAATCAACTAGAACTATCTATAAAGGAGCATGGATCATCTTACAACTTACTTGTTTTTCAAAGAATTCAAGCTACTCAACAACACTGCCAACATTGCTCCAACCAACTAATATCTCTATCAACCACCTAGGGTAAGTCACTATGATATTTTATTCCTACTTTAGATATTGTCGAATTTGCTAATATGAGCGGTGTACATTTCAGGTTACATCTAAATCTATGCCTGCAAATAAGATATGCCTACTAAATCCACATGTTTTGTTTCAGTGTATATCTCTAACACCATATGTTAATCATTGGATGGAATGAATCACATTAGGGAGAAAGAATGATATCTATCCTTATTCGATCTCTCATCTCTATTTAACATGCCCTTATCTTGTTCATGTTTTGTGTTCCGGTATCTAAGGAAGAAGGAACATTGTCTTAACTTGTCCATGTTTCAATATATGTTTCCCTTGGATGTTAGCTACATATTTAACTTGTCCATGTTTACCTGTGCATATTGTTTAGATTTCATGTTTCAATATATGTTACCCCTCTATGTTATCTAACTATGTCACATGTTCATGTATTTTTCTAGATCTCTAGAAGACAATGGTGCCAAGACCAATGCCCTATCTCCACCCAGTCTTATTTTTCCAATGGTTCCATGGCCTATAACATATAATGCAGACAAGTCCACTTATTTATCTATGGCTCTAGTGTTCCAAAATTGACAAATGCATACACACCCAAAATCCACAATGCTAAGGAAAATAGAATACAATGGAAACAAGCCCAGTTTCGCTTGTATGCCTCCGTTATGCCAAAATCGTAAAACTGTGAAAATAATCAGAACATGCCATGACCCCACCCAGTCTAGAAGTGGTTATTATTCCAATGGTTTCAAGGCCTATACCAAACAATGGAAATAAGACCAATTCTGTCTCTATGGCTATGTTATACCAAAATATAAAATCAACTATGTATTTTTTTGTACAGACAAAACAAATCAATCAATTTGAAACATCTTAAAAATGCATTATGTAATTTTTATTGTAGTGTACAGGTTTATTATAGTCATGTCGAGAGTGTGTACATCTTCTTGTACAAGGATTTCGAGGAGGCATGTTACCGGAGGTGCATAGTTACATTGCAATTCATTAGATGAACACTCACAACAAGTGGATTGTAATAACATTACTTGCAGTGACAATGGACAACATAATGAGTTACCTCAGGGGTTTGATAACAACAACCCTTCTCGTGTACTTGGACAACCCAATGAGACCGAGGTTATTCCCACTACTCCAAGCCAACCAGGTTGCAAGATGCAATTGCAACCAAGAAAATCAATTCCATCAAAGGGTGGAGATAATAGGATATGCTCACCGTAATTGATGATGTAGAATTCCATGGATATTCTATTCGAGAAGCCACCAAAAAGAAGGTATTTCCACCACATCATTACGCTATTGGATAAATGAACTAACTCATACAAACCACAAAGCAACCCTTATAGAGGAGGTGGTTGTTTGGTGCAAGAAGATGGATCAATTGGGACACAGGATAGAATTGATACAACTAAAATCCATTGTTGCTCAAGTCTGTCAAGGTAGGCCAAATCCATTCAAAGATGGATTCCTAGAAAAATCATGGTGGGAAGGGTTTAAGAATATGCATCCAGAGCTTGTGTTCAATGATAGAAGGCCTTGATAGGGACAGGGTTATAAATCTACGTCATGCAGTTGTGTCCAAATTCTATGAAACACTATCCACTATATATGAGAAACATGCCTACAGTCCATGCCATATATGGAATTGTGACGAAACTGGTTTACAAGTAGGGAGGAATTGTGGTATGCAGGTAATTTCCAAGAGAGGGAAAAAAATGTGCCAAAAATCCTTCCTAAGAGCAGTGGGTGAATAACCATTTTGTGTTGCGTAAATGTAATCAGTGCATCAATTCCAGGATTTTATTTGTTCAAGGGAAAGACTTAGCTGAAAAACTATATCCATAATTGTGAACCATGGGTATGCATGGCTACACATCCCCATGCATGGATGACCAAAGAGTTGTCTTTGAATTGGCCTTTTCACTTTGCAATACCTATTCCTAGTCATGTATCGCCTGAAAACAAACACCTATTGATGTTTTTATGGTCATGGAAGCCACATAGCCATACAAACCATTGAGGAGGAAAATAGAGATAACATTAATATAATAATAATTAGCAATATTCAAGTATTATAATTCATTCATTTAATTAACAATAAAAACTCAACGCATTAAACCAAAATGTTTCTATTTTTTTTTATACATCATATAGTTTATTTCTAAAAATTATCGATGTTTAATCATACATTTATTACATCTGCAATATTGACATTTAACAATATTCTTTCATAACATTACCACAACAAATTTTACAGAGCATTACCAAAACAATTTCTACAATGACATGAGAGGGAGTTTCTACAATTTCATCATTATTCCTCTCATGGAAAATAATTTTGAGCATCATCATTCATCCAATATATAATCGTGTTACTTAACTTTACTTCATTTCTATATGACTCTATAGTCAATCTTTGTTTGGCTTTACATCATGACTTCAATGTTAAACTTGTATGACTTTATAGTCAACCTTTGGTTGGGCCCTACAACATATTCAAAATATCAAATCAATGTCCAATTTCAATTGAATGCACTTGTAGATTGGAATCAGATTGTGGAATTTCCCTACAAGACAAGTAGTGTACTCGAAATTAGCAGCTTGAGATCAAATTGTAGAAATTACCCTAGTGCACTCTAAATTAGTAGATTGAGATTAGATTGTGGAGTTTCCCAACAAGCCAAGTTGTGCACTCTAAATCAGGAACAAGGGAAAGTATTTGTGAACAAGCACAAGCAAATCAATAATCAATGTAGACAGGCATATGACCATCAACTACCAAGAGTAGCTCGACCAACAAAAGTACCGCCATGACTGCATGTTAGGAGTAAGTCGCTAGTTTGAGCCAAAATGGAAACCACATGTGGGTTATCCACATTGTTATTTGTGAGAAAATGGCTATGTATTTTACTTGATATTCTCCTCAAGTAGTGGAGTTCCATTGTCATAATGGAAAGAAGAAAGAAGATGACCATACAAATGAAAGAAGTGTTATTATAATCAAATTTCTTTGAAGTGTTATTGTTTTACATGAGAAAATAACCAACCATAAGAAATTTGTGTAGTTCTTGGAACACAACAAAAAATAATTAAAATATACAAGTTTGATCTAAGAATGATATTCACACATTTTCCTCCCACCAAAATCCTCTACTCTACCACCCAATCTCTAATCAAAAGTTGACAATTGTCTAAATTAAATAACTACAAATTGGTCTTAATGTATCCCAGAGAGAGACATAATACAATTTAATAATGAAATGTACGAAATCATGTCAAAGAGGTAATATACTTTCGTCAAAGTTCAATAAATTTATCAAACAAAAATTCAGATTAGTACTCTCTTTTGCTTTTGAGATATGTTCTTCGCAGATTTTAGAAAATACAATTGATGGACATTTGATACTTATCCAAGAATTCTAAATAATCAAATTTAAGTTGTAACTTAAAAAGGCATAGATTCAAATCTCATAACTATTATAACAATTAAATCTTTTCAACCAAAAAAATGCCAAAGACTAAGGATATTAACTAAAATTTTAGTTATTGGCAAATTCTTTTATAATTTGTTTTATTTTGTTATATTTTTTTATTAAATTAATTTAAATATTTATAAATATTTTATACTTTGATATTAATGTTAATAATAATATTTCATCTAAAAAATCAAATCACAAGTTTGAACCCAAAAAAATATAATATTTACACTTTCATGAATTAAATTCGTAAAATCATTATAGCAAAAAGAATCCTTTGTGTTATTAAAAATAATAATATAATATTTTATCTTTAACTAAATTATAATTTTCAAATTAAAATATTTTTTATTATCAACATAAATTAAATATTATTTATGCTTTTATAACAAAATACCAACACCTGGCCTCCGGATTTTATAACAAAATGGTGCTTGTAATCTATAACTTATATTAACGTTTAAAATATACCAGCCTAGAGGAATAAGGAGTTTCAGTTAAATACACAGGTGACAGTTTGGCCGAGTGGTCTAAGGCGCCAGATTTAGGCTCTGGTCCGAAAGGGCGTGGGTTCAAATCCCACAGCTGTCATTTATATCTATGTATTTTTTATATTTCGAACATAATATTTAAGCTTAATCTTTTCTTTTCAACTTAACTCTAACTTAATATTAATGATAAGATCTCTATTTGTCCGTAAATCATTTTTTTATTCTTCTAATTTCACTTATCTTTTGTAATATTCTTGTTTGGTCTACCTTAATCCTCATGGTATGATTTTCTAATTTCATTTAACTTTCGTAATATATTAGTGTTTGATCTACCTTAATCCTAAGTATGATTTTCCCTTCTATTTGAAGTTGTTCTTAAATTACTATTCGATTTCTTCTCGAATTGATTCTACATTAATT
>LPNX010906852.1:0-26168 GCA_001517045.1 Pseudotsuga menziesii | reverse complement strand
GTTTTGAATAGCTTGAGAAGTGTACAACCCTTCTTTCTTGATGATGACATTACCAATAGTACATGCAATGCATAATCTGATATACTTGATGACATATTGTTGAAGCTTTGACTAATAGAAGTACTTATGCCGTGTTGTGATTGTTTTATCCACATTGAAGTGCCCTAATACCAATTGTAATGCACCTCCCAAACTATCGTCTCACGCTTACATAAGGGAACATAGAGATGGCCCAAATGGCATACAAATCAATCCTACATGTGAAACTTTAAAACTTGTTTACCTATGCCTAATGGTTGATATGTAATAGGGTATTCAAGATCATTGTCATATAACTTGGGAAACTTGAAAGTGTCCTGTCCACCAAAATTAAGCACTATGATTAGTCTCACAATCGGAGGTTGAGGTTGACTAAGGCAATCTGTAACTTGATTTGTGTTGCTCTTCTTATACTTGTGTTCAAGAGAAATTATTGAAGGTATGTGGACCACTTCTGATGATGGTCATTATACAAATTTCCAAGTGTCTGTATGAATTATAGGGACTTGTGGTTAGTGTGAATTATCATTTCTAAGTCCCAAGATAAAATGTTTCCATTGATAACATACCTGCCCAGTAAAGTGCATCTCCTTATCATAGGTGGGTTACATGTGAACCACACCAAAGAGTGTCTTGTTATGATAGGCTGTTGAATGTCCACAATGAGTGAAAACCACACTTTAACAACATAATTTGAGGCATTTATCTCAATCTTGAATGGTTGTTGCAGGTTAGGCATAATGAGCATTGGTGTTGAGTAAAGACAAAGTTCCATATCCTTGAGTGCTTTCTATTGTGCCAAACTTGGATTTGGCTCCACCTTTGCTCACCGCGGCATAGGATCCAAGCAATGTGGGAGAACTTCAATGTGAAACTATGGTAGAAGTTAGTGAGACCTAGGAATGTACGAAGCTCCATTAATGTCTTTGGGGCAAAACATTCACAAATGGCTTGGATCTTAGCTAAATCCATATGCACGCCATTCTCATTCATGATGTATCCCAGGTGCTGAATTCTTTGCATGTTATTTAATGAGCACTTCTCCAAATTAGCATAGAATTTGTGTTTAGTAGGGTGCTCAACACTAGTTGAGTATGCTTCAGATGATCCTTCCACATTTTTCTCAAGATGAGGATATCACCTAAATATATGACCACAAAGTAAATGGTGAATGGCTACAATATATTATCCATCATCCTCATGAATGTTGTTGGGGCATTAGACGATATGAAAGTCATGACAAACCTCAAAGAGGCATCCTTTAGACTTGAATATTTCTCTATACACATCAATGTGATCAATTGTCTCTTGGTCATAACCACCCTAAATTTAGATCAATCTCACTAAAAAACTTGGCAACCTTGAGTTGATTGAAAAGATCATCAAAGGAATTAGACACTAGTTTTTTATTATAATTTTGTTCATGGCTCTATAATCAATAAGCAGTCGCCATGTCTTGTCCTTCTTGTGAACTATGACAATCCGGTTCTCGTCGAGCGAGGACCTTCATCAAATGTAGCCCTTTTGTATTACCTCATAAAATTGGTGTTTGATCTCTTTGTTTTATAGAACAAAGCATATGCATACCAACCAGTTAGGTAGAGTTGCACCCAGTGCCAAATCAATTGCATGGTCTACATGATAGTGCATAGTACCCGTACATGGGGGGAGAATATATCTTTGTATTCTTCCACCATCTTGTACATTTAATTTCGATGTGTAGAGAGACCCCTTGCAAAGGCCTTAATAGTCGCATTGATCTTTGGTTCGCCTTCCAACAAAACAATTAAGATGGTAAATCTCCTAGTTTGAAGATTATCTTCTTGCACTACTTCGATGTGATTAAAGAGACTTTGTTAGTCATGGCTACTTTTGGTATCCTATAGAGTTGATCACCCAAAGTAACAATGACACAACAAATCCTAGACTCATAAACAACAGGACACTTCCATGTGCATGGTTGTCCTAAAAGAACATCACAAACTTCAACTTCTTGATGACCTCTATTGAGATCAAGTTCATTTGGTTGGTGTTGTTAACAATGAAATGTAATGGATTCCTCCTCACTCACATTAGTGAGTGGAAGAGGCACTCACCTTCCACGATATCCTTTGGTTCCTCTAGCACTTGAACCTTTGTGGTAGGGATGGTGACATGAGGTTCCACATTAACGATATGTTTTCCCTTATTTGAATAAAAATTAGATTTTGACACAAAATTAGTTTTTTAGGCTTTAGCATGACAACAACATTTTTTGGAATAAATTTGTTAGTCTTGTACCAAGGGTTTTTGTGGATATGATGCCACTTTCTAGTGCCCTTCTTTGACTTCAATAACTCTTCTTTGCATGCAACTTGTACCGGTTGTCTTGAGGTCGGTTATCCTCACTATTTCCTTTGTTTTTTCTAGAGGGATGTGTTTTCCACGCTTTTGTTGTGGTTAATTTGCAGACCCAAACTCTCTCTTACTCTTTTATCAAAAAATGTGCTTGATATTGACAAATTAACAATAAGAGACTCCTAGGGAAGAGATGTCCAAAAATTGCATTTGTGTTTGAGTGTATATGTGTAGGCCATTATAGTATGTTAGAACCAAGTGATGCTCAGAGCCATTGATATGTAACTTTAAACACAAGGCATGGAAGGTATTGGTGTACTCTGACACCACTTGATCTTTCTCCTAGAACAAAGTTGTCCATCTCATGTACTAGTCATAGTAATTTCCAACGTCGTAAAATTCCTCATTGAGGACATCAATAAAAACCACCCAAGTGGGTTCTAACCCAAATGTTTCAAATTCATCTTTGGCATGTTGCACACAATAAATGTCCTTCCAATACTTGACATGGGGAAGGGACTTGAGGAGCATGAAGGTGATCTTCTCATTACTGGAAAAATTTGAACAGGGTAAAACCCTCTAGTAGATTTAACTATTTCTCCAAATCATCTATGCATATCTTTACTTCAAACAAAGGAACGTTAAAGTTAACTTGAACTTTGAAGGGAATCACAGTTCCGAAGTGATTACTTGTCGAAGGTGTCTTTTTCATTGTTGGGAGTCGTCAAAGGATATGGGTGAAATTATCCATCATCTCATTCCTCTTTCACCCAAGGGATCCCTCGAGCAACATCTTGATATGATATCCTACTATGTCATCATTATTTCCATTCACCATGGGAGGCCACTTGGGCCAATGAGGCAAGTCTTCACTACGGTCAGTTATTTTGAGGTCCAACTCCTAGTACTATGACTTCGTCAAGAACAAGCATGGAAAAGCAACAAAGAGAAAATTTCTCTAATACATTGATTTGGATTACGTTGAGAATGAAATGAAGATAACAAAAAAAGGAAATAACTCTGAGATATTGCAAAATCACAATAATACAGTGAAAAAAATTGTAATATGCAAAGCAATACAAATTGGCTAGAATGGTGGTATCTTACCTCTGAGAAGAAATGTGTCGACTATTCTTATTCACAGAAATCTTGTAATAAGAGGTTGAAACTGCCTTTTAACATAATGTATAAAATTGTACGAGGAAAATACCCCAAGCTCCAAAACCTTAACCCCAGGAGATGAGGTGGAAAAAGGAATAGGGATCTTGAGCAACATAGTTGATAGGTTGATGTTTTGAGGCTGCAAATTTCACATACCAAATTTGTTTTGGGTGTTTAGCTTATTATGAGCTCTATGTGCTTGGTAAGACTAACAATGTGCCAACCGTTGAAAACACATTGAAAGTGCTTAAAAAATTTGCCAAAATTCCAGTACCTACACAATTGTTGTAACATTAGCAAAATATAAGACTATTAATGAGTCGACGGTAGATTGAATAACCACCTATATACACCTATATTAATAATGATTGTAAAGTGGGGCATCGAAAGAGATCCATTACAAAAAGTACCATGAGGTTGGATAAGATCAGGATCCAATGAAGGGAATTGAAAATATAATGTTTGTGATCCATAATCTCTCACAAAATTTATGATGGAAAATATAACCATATGAATGTTCAAAACTTAAAAATAAATTTATTTTTGAGATAAAAAATCTAAATACATGGAAAAATTGTGACATCATCTAAACTTAAGTTTTCGCAAAACAATATATTTACTTAAATTTGTTTTTTTTTATTGTATTAATAAAATCATTTATGTTATTTATATTGTTTCATATTAAATATAGTTTACTTCTAAATGGTATCTATTATAACAGATTGCCAAATGGAAGCCAGAGTCACAGTAAGAATAGAAAATCACAGATGGAAGTTAGGGACACAACAAGAAAAATTAAAGTAAAATCGAAATTTCTGACCTGCCTAATTCGAAGGATGGCAACATGGATATTTCTCCCACCACAGTCCTCCGCTCTACCAACCGGGTGAAACTTATTTACCCGACAGAGTTTCCCTCGGGAGGGGAGCCTATCAAATTGGAACCGTTGGATGAGAGATCCGACGGTGCTCATTTGACAGACTCCCCTCCCAAGGAAAAATCTGTCGAGTAAATAAGGCGCTCCTACCAACTGAGCTATGATCGAAAGATAATGTGATCCATCAAACTCAAAATCATTAATAAGTATATATGTCTTATAAATTGAGTTATCTCTTAAGGTTACGACACTATATTTTTATTAATGTCTAACTTTTTATATAAAAATTTATATAAACTTTAGTTTACTAATTAATAACAATATTATTTAAAATCACAATAAACTGTTAATTTGATCTTTTCGAATAATTTACATAAAAGAATAACCAACCATAAATAATAATAAAAAAATAAAATAAAAAAATAAAAAATAAAAAATAAAAAATCATGTAATTCTAAGAACACAACAAAAATAATAATAAAAAATACAAGTTTTAGCCTATATGATTCAACCAATCCTCTACTCTACCAACCAATCTCAAATAAAAAATTGGCAATTGTCTAAATTAAATAACTACAAATTGGACGTAATGTGACATAATATAGTTTAATAATAAAATTTACTAATTCGTGTCAAAGAGGTAATATGCTTTCATCAAAGCTTCAATAAATTTATTAAACAGAAGTTTAGGTTAAGGTTAGTACTCTCTTTTATTAGGTTAAGGTTAGTACTCTCATTTGCTTTTAGTATGTGTTCTTCTTTGTACATTTTAGAAAATATAATTAATAGACATTTGATAGTTGCCAATAGCACACCATTCGGTTTAAGCAATCAAATTTAAGTTATATTTTGAAAAGATATAGATTTAAATTTCAAAACAATTAAATTTTTTAAACAAAATAAAAATATCAAAGATTTAGGATACTAACTCTAGGTAAATTTTTATAATTTGTTTTATTTTATTATGTTTTTTCATTAAATTAATTTAAATATTTATAAATGCCTTATACTCTGATATTAATATTAATAATAATTTCATATTAAAATGACAAAATATTACATTTTATAAAAACTTAATTATTAGAAATATATATTTCATCCTTACAAAAAAACAAATCACAGGTTTAAACCCAAAAGAATATAATATTTACACTTTATGAGCTAAATTCATAAAATCATTATAGC
The DNA here is from genome assembly GCA_001517045.1 of Pseudotsuga menziesii. Classification (NCBI taxonomy): domain Eukaryota; kingdom Viridiplantae; phylum Streptophyta; class Pinopsida; order Pinales; family Pinaceae; genus Pseudotsuga; species Pseudotsuga menziesii. The sequence continues at coordinate 20,569 of LPNX010906852.1, read as the reverse complement.
AAAAAGATACCTTTGTATTATTAAAAAAAATAATACAATATTTTATCTTTAACTAAATTATAATTTTCACAAGTGAGGTAGGAGCGGGTGGGATCATCTTCGATTCCGATGGAAACAAAACATTGACTTATGCCTGGGGTCTTGGTCGAAAAACCAACAACGAGGCGGAATGGTTAGCGCTCCTTTTGGGATTGAACAGATCAAGCGTAACAATTACACCAAAGTTACAGTACTGGATGACTCCATTTAGGTTATCCGCAAATTGATCTTTGGTTACAACAAAGGAGCAATTAAAATCCGAAGGATTTATGACAAAATCAAGCAAACCTCTGTAAACATTCACACTTTTTTCTTCCATATCCTAAGAAGTAACAACTCTAAGGCGGCCAACGTAGTTGCATAATGAGGATTTACTCAGTGAGTTGATTTCTTGTGATGATAGCCGTTGGATCGTTTCTTGGAGTCGTTGGATCGATCTTTGCAGAGTTTCTTGGAGCGATGTGCTATTGGATGGATTTTTGCGTCGTGATTTCCAGTCGTTGGATCGCTCAACTGATGCATGCAGCCATGGGATCTTGCTTTTCTGCCATATGATCTAGACGGATGTGAATTAATTCCAGAACGTACATCGGCTTGATAGCGTTTATGGTAGTCGGACACGACAGTACTCATATCTTACACCTCGATATTATGGACTCAGTTTTTGCTGGACATCTGGACTGGAAATTTCTGGCGGATCTAGGCATTTAAGAAATATTAATTATTCTCCTTGGTTTCGCTGTCGGGTTGATTTACTGCCTATTCTCTGTTTTCATTTGTTATTCTTTTGGTGGATTTCCTCCGCTGGTTTCTTCTCTGGCTTTTCTTGGGATTTCGAGTGGTTTTCGTGGGTCTGATTCTGGAGTGTTATCAATGTTAACTGCAAATTGATCGGTATGGTGTTGGACTGTAGATTGTCCTTGGCGATGGAGATGGGACGACTTTTTGTCTGAACTGTGTTATTGGGTTTATTTTGAAGCTGACTGCTGGTTTACTGGTATGGTGTTGGAGTGTAGTGCTTTTTTGGTGCTGGCGACAGAGTTTTTCTATTAGCTTTTCTGTTGGTTTCCTTCTTGTATTTTGGGTTGTTGAGCGGTGATTTCTGAGGTTTTTCTTGTTGTTTCTGAGATGTCTCTGAGGGAGGCTAAAGCCTTAGCGTGTTCTCCTTAGCCCAACTGGGTTTTCAATTCTTTGAGGGTGCTTCCTTTGAAGGAATCTGAAGATTGTGCGATTTCGAAGCCTTTGCTGGTGGCGAGGTCGAATGTGCTGGAGAAGATTCATGATTCTGTCTTCAAATGTGTTTCTCCTATGAAGGTGACAGCTTCGGAGTTTTTATTAGACGAGAATTTTGTTGATAGAGCTCTTTCAGGGGATGGGAAAGATTATGCAGTTTCCGATAAGTCAGGACCTGTTATATCCTTTGGCCTGGTGAATGAACTTGTGTTGGACACTACTAGTGTTGATGCTTCTTTGAATCTGTCTGCCTTTTCTCAGTTAGGTGATGTGGATACTGGTATAGGTGGAGGGTTTTCTGCTCCTTTTGAGGCTGTTAACAGAGATTTGTTGAATCAGCTGTTTGGTCCGAAGAAAGGTTCTGGGAAGAGGATTAGCAAATCCGTTCGTAAAATAGATAAACCCTTATTGCTGGTAGTGGGTGAGGATGTTCCATTGAATAAGATTGTCCTTACCAATGCTCTCACGCTCGTGGGCAGGTTTGGAGGGAGGAAGTTCAGTCTTGATGGTTTACATCGATGGGTATCTGATTTGTGGACGCGGGAGATTAGTCTCTGTCCGGAAATTTTCATACTTCCTTGGGGCTAGTTGGCCTTCAAGTTCCAGTTTCTAGCTGATGCAGATGTCATTTTCAAAGGTGTCTGGAAATGGGAGAACTCGAGCCTCTTTCTCAAGCATTGGACGCCTCTATTTGACCCTCGGATTGAGAGGTATGATTCTTTACCCATATGGGTTAAATTACCCAATCTGCCATTCGAGTATTGGTCTGTGGAATTTTTTAAGTTGATTGGCAATGCTATTGGGACTTTCCTTGAGGCTGATTTGGCTTTTTTAGAAAATGGAATATGCTGTCTGGGGAAAGTTTTGGTCCTGTTAGACTTGCGCAATGGTCTCGCTGAGGATATTTCTATTCAGAAAGGCGAGACTGTTTTTTCCCAACCCTTAGATTATGTAGGATTTCCCTTTCGATGTAATCGTTCTCATCATTATGGACATTTGCTGGCCCATTGTCATTTACGTTTTTTGAAAAAACGACTAGCCACTATTCCTAAGTCTAAATTTGTTTGGAAAATTAAAAATTATGTTCTTCCTACTGAACCTATCCTTCCCCAGCATTCCTGATTTGTTAGTCTTCTTTTGGACGTCGTAAACACTGATATAGTGTCATTGCCTTTGATTAATGGTGACTGTGTGGAAACCGATGATACTTTATCCAAGGAGATTTGTGCCTCTTCTCTTAAACCTTTGAGTCTGAATACTTTTGATGATTTTGAGGAGGGTAATGTTCTTGGTAAATTATTGGAGGCAGGTGTGGAACATTTGGATGATTTTTCTTTGGGTGATTCCAGTCTTAAGGGTTTAGGGTTTATTTCCCCTATCAAGGTTGTTAAAGAATCGGGGTCTGGTTAGTTTCTTAGATCCAGTTCTAAGGTGTTGGACTCGGTCTCTTCTGTTGGATTTAGGAGATCTATGACTTCTTCCAATTAGGCTGGATCTACTTTAGGAAATGTTCTTTCTGATGTTTTTGGGGCACCTAGAGATGTGGCTGCCCGCTGTAATGTTACCTCATGATAGTTATGACCCTTAATTGCAGGGGTTTATCTAGTTTACCTAAAAAACTAGCTATCTGCAGGCTGGTGTCTGAGCAGTCTGTTGATGTCCTGTTTTTACAATAAACTATGGGTGATGGGGTACAATTTGCTGGAATTATGGAGTCCCTACTTCTGGGTTGGACTTTTTTTTTCTGTGGATGCTCATGGTAGATCGAGGGGTTTACTTGTAGGTTGGAGGAATCGTGTTTTTCGTTTCTTGAACTCCTGGGATTTGGAATCAGGTTTATGTGTTACCCTCTATTCTATTGAACTTCAATTGGAGTTTTGCTTCCTCAATATTTATGGTCCTTATGCTGAGAGGGAATGGTTTTGGAACAATCTCCTGGAGCATGTGAGTAATAATTGTTCTAAGATTATTTTGGGAGGGGATTTAAACTTTTCCTTGGGTTTATCTGAGATTTGGGGATATAGAGCCAGAAGTGATGGTCTGTCTGATTTTTTCACAAAATTATTGGATGATCATGGACTCATGGATATTGTGCCTAGTATGATTTCACCCATCTGGACCAATAGGAGAGTGGGCAGTGAGAATATTTGTAAGTGCCTTGATAGAATGTTGATCTCTGAGGATCTTTTGGAATTTGGGTTTTGTCTTCTCCAGTGGGTGGGGTGTTGGGGGGAATCTGATCATATGCCTATTTTTTTCAGACATTGGGTCGGGATAAGCATTTACATACTCCTTTCAAGTTTAATCCTCATTGGCTGGAACATGAGGATTTGATTAGTTTATTGAAAAATACTTGGAAGGTTTATGATGAGAATTATGCTTTGTCTCCAGCATCTCAATTTAATGTTAATCTTAAAATGATTAAGAATGAGGCTATTTGTTGGTCTATTAAAAGAAAAGAACATGATACTAAGGATTTAGTTGAGATTAAAGGTCTATTATTGGATACTTGCACCAAACTTGGTTTTGGTTATGCTAATAATGTGGATAAGGCTTCCCTGTATGCTTTGGAATCTAGAAGGAGAAAAATCTTGTTAGACAGAGAAAAGGAAGCTAGACAGAAGAGTAGGGCTCTTTGGTTGCTTTGTGGTGATGATAATACCCCCTTCTTCCATAAATATGCCAATCACAGAAAATTTATTAACTCTACATGGAAAATAGTAGATGATAGAGGTAATATTGTTGAGGGGTTTGAGTCTATTGCTGGGGCGGCTGTTCATCACTTTGAATCCCTATTTAAAGAAGATGATTGTCTTCATTTGCCTAAAATTCTGGAAATTGCTAATAATTTCCCATCTGATATTTCTGATATTGAAAAATTAGAACTTATGATTCTTGTTACTATTGAAGAAATCTAGGCTATTTTGACTGTTAGTAAAAATGACAAGAGCCTTGGTCCTGATGGGCTCCCTATGGAAGTCTATAGAGCACTTTTTGATGTCTTGGGCAATGATCTATTGCGAGTCATTGAAGATTCGAGGATCAATGGGAAGATTCCAGCTGTTTTTAACTCTACCTTTATTGCTTTGATACCGAAGAAGGATTCTCCTAAGTCTTTTGATTATTTTCGACCAATATCTTTATGTAATTTTATATATAAGATCATTGGTAAAGTCATTTCTACACGCATTAAAAAGATTTCGGGAAGGATTATTTCTAATGAACAGTTTGGTTTTCTGCCTGGCAGACATATTCATGAAGCTGTTGGTATTATTCAAGAAGGTTTGCATACAATCCATTGTAAGGGTATGAAATTTGTGGTGCTTAAAATTGATTTATCTAAGGCTTATGATCGTGTAAACTCGACTTACTTACGGATTGTTATGACTATGATGGGTTTTTCTGTACCATTTATTACCTGGGTGATGAGCAGTATTTCTTCTGTTTCATTTGTTGTTCTTATTAATGGGGTAGCTTCCTCATTTTTTAGATCTGGTATGGGTCTGAGACAAGGTTTCCCTTTGGCACCCCTTTTATTTCTTATTGTGGTTGAAGGCCTGAGTAGGTCTATTCTAAATGCTCAAAACAGTGGGGTTTTTCAGGGTATCTCTTTTGGTAACAATATTATACTCTCTCATGTTTTGTTTGTGGATGATATAATATTGGTTTTTGATGGATGTGATCGTTCCTTATCAACTGTATATGAGGTCCTGTTGGTTTTTTGTAAAGCTTCTGGTATGATTATTAATGAGGACAAATCCTCATTTTACTACTCTGGAATGGAAGAATCTGAGCTGATTTCAATTCAGAACATTTTTTCTTTTAATGTTGACAAGATTGAGTCTGGTATGAAATATCTTGGCTTTCATTTAAAACCTTGCAGATATCTGTTGAAAGATTGGGATTGGCTCATTTCAAAAGTGGAACCGAGATTAAAGAACTAGAGTTTTAGATGGTTATCTAAGGGAGGAAAACTCATTCTGGTCAAGTCTGTACTTGAGGAAAGCTCAGAATAAGAAATTATTTGATGGAATTCTCATTCTGGCCCAAATTTATGCTGACCGCAGTTTTGGTATCTTCAAAGTTTTTCCAGTAGCGATCTCCCTTAAACCTCCTTGAATCATCTCTACGGCCATTGTGGATGATAACTTTCCATGGGCCTTTGCTGATGGTGCCTCTCAAGGCTGGCCACGGTTGGGTGGAGCCAGGGGTATTATCCACCTATCCCCCTCTAGGTCCATCCATTTTGCTGCTAGGTTGGGGGAAGCCTCCAATAACCAGGTTGAATTTGCGGCTGTCAACATCCTTTTGAGGCTCGCTCTTGAACTTGGTGTGGACAGATTATAGGTTGCTGATGACTCTTTGTTGGTTGTGGATTGTCTTAAAATGCATAAGGCCCCAGTGGATATCTTTCTTCTTCCTCTCTTTGAGGACATTGACAGAGTGAAGACCCACTTCTCTTTTCTTTCTTTTCAGCATATATTCCTAGAAGCTGATTCGGTGGCTGATGGCCTATCCAAGAAAGGCTTTCTTTTTCTGGCAGGATTCTCTGATAGATGGGAGATGAATGATGGCCAGATGGCCCACTTGAGTCATCAATGTCCATAGACTTTCCATTTAAGTTTTTTTCGACTATGCGGAGTTGATAGATCAACAGGACCTTTAATTAGATATATATGACTCATAGGGATGAATAATCTTCATCTGGTTGTAGATGCAATGATCATATAAGTTGAAATTCTCATATGCGATATGCAATGACGGAGAGGTTAATAAACTATATGGTTTTATTTTAATAAAATTATGATATTTTCCATGGAAAAAAAAAAGTTGCATTGATTTTTCACAAAACATAAAAATTCATATAACTTAATGATTTTTCCATTTTTTTTGAATTTTTCATTGTTGCAATAACCATCTACGCTCTACAAATTTCAGTCATCAATACTTGTTAATTACATTAACATCCCAAAAAATAGTAAGTTCATGGTAAAAGCAATTCTGACTAAGGTAAGTTCATGGTAAGAGTAATTATGATCATCAAAGAGTCTTTTCCACTGTTTAACTCTTGGAAATTGCTTATTAAAAAAAATTGCAGTTATGGTATTTTTGCACTTTAAAACAAGGGGGTTACCTGGGAAGTGTGTTTTGTGTAGAGGAAATGCTAAAGTACATTTCGGACCAAATTCTTCATTTCTCACTGAACCCTGAGAGCTATGCAAGTTGTTTTTTCTTATTCATTAAATCTTCTGCCATGGAAGGATGTTTTAATAAGCGGAATATTTGAAACGCTGGACAATTATGACAGCTGCGAGATTTGAACCCACGCACTTGCGAAGAAGGGCATAAATCTGACTCCTTAGATTACTCGGCCTGACTTGTATTGTTTTGGTTTTTCTATGCAACGTGGAGAGATACATTCCAAAACTAAGAGAACACAATTTTTTCGTTCACAAATTGCTGCGCGCAGACAATGCAAATTACCTCACCTCATTAGATTTCGAAGTCTCTTCGGCTATTTCAAAAGCAGTGTTTTGATAAATCAAAATCTGGATTTACCTTTATCAACGTCCGACCTTAGCTCAGTTGGTAGAGCGGAGGACTGTAGTAAGAAGAAATATCTTGAATGCCATCCTTAGGTCGCTGGTTCGAATCCGGCAGGTCGGAAGTTTTAATTTTTTTCAGTTATGAAAATTCTGCATTTTTCCTTTACCTGTTTCAGTCTCCGTTCCTCTACATGTTTTCATTGCTTTCGCTGGTTCGAATCCGGCAGATCGCCAAGTTTTATTTTCTTAGTTCTGAAAGATTTCGACATTTTTTCTTTACCTGTTTCAATCTTAGACATTTTCCCCTCTTGATTTCATTGACTGGTGTTTTATCTCCTTTTCGTAGAACTAAATTGTATAGTAGATTAGAGATTATTTAATTTAAAGGTTTACTACTATTGAGAAAGATAATTTTAATTTATCTTACTTGATGCATATCAAACTAATATGCGAATAAACCCTAATCTTTTTATTTATTTTTACATTTGGGAAAGGAAAAAAGAAAATGTTTCAATTGTATTATTTACATTTACAATTTTCATTGTGTAATTAAACTAGAATAAATGCACCATTATTTTACCTATTAGTTTTCTCAAATGTGATGTGGCTTCCGTTCTTTACCTCATCATTTTCTCAAACTATACTGCACCTTATTTAATCTTAGTCCTCATAAGAGAGCTATCACCATTTTGGTAGAGTTGACTGATTGCTTTTAGGTTATCTTTCTACCATTTTGAATCCTTTCTTTAAATTAGTTAATTATCTTCCACAAGAAAGATAATTAGTGGAACATAGTTATTTTACCTCTTTTTCTTAAGAAGAGGACATATACGATTTCATTGAAACATAGTCATTATACTTCTTCCCCTTAGAAGAGTATATTTGCAATTTCTTTTATCATTCAAAAAACTTATTTTTATCCTTTATTTTATCATTTGAAAAAGTTGTGAGCGACGTAGATCATCTTGAGACACACAAACAACAGTTGGTTGATGGATTGGAAGTTTGGATATGGAATTGACACATGTAGACTATTGAATATTGATTAGATTTTCTATAATTTTCTCTTATATTGTGCCACACAACCACTTCAATTGTAGGGTAGGTACTTAATTTTTTGTCGAGCTATATACTGAGTGACGTAGATCACCTTTAGACACACAAGCATACAATTGGTGTATGGATTGGAAGTTTGGATATGGAATTGCCCCGTGAAGAGTATTAATTAGCTTTTCTATAATTATCTCTTATATCGAATATTCATTATTATTTGATTAAAACATATCTCCAAGAATCTATTTTCTAAACCAATGGTTAACATAACATATGCAGTAAAAAAATAATAGAGATTACACAAGTCAATCAATCTAGCCAAGAACATACCCACTCAAGTGAAAGTACTTTTACTTTGAAACAATGCAATGTGAATGCATGGTTTTCCTAACCCTGCAACTTATGAAAAATAAGAAAATGATCCACTAACATTGTTGAAAAATAAGAAAATGATCAGCTAGATTCTAAATCAAGGAAGGAATTGAGCTTACAATGGTTTATGCATTATATTCACAACTTCATAATCCCAACCTCCAAGTATGTTTGCAAGGTTGATGACATACAGAATAGAGAAAACCCTTTTGTGTAGAAACGTTCTAAGTCATGGGACATGATGAGAAAATGCAAAGTATATTTATTAAAGAAGGGGATGTAGGGATAGTAGTAAGAACAAAGGCATGGATAGTAATAGGAACACAGGTAGTGAAGTGGTGTCGAAAGAGAGAGTTGATGTTGCGAAGTAGTGTAGGATTGTAATGTTGTGACAAGTAAGGACATGGCAAAGTCATGGTGGATTGATCATCCCAAAAAAGTGAGGTCATGGCAGGTGCAATTATGATCATCAAAGAGTCTTTGTCAATCTTTTTTTAAGGAAAATCTTTATCAAATAATGTATTCATGGTCGATGAGACTAATAGAAATTGTTAAACAATCATTTCAAAGTGGTTTTACAATGTTGAACTTTGGTTATTTTTATATTAACCAGGAATAATTGTTAAAGCAAGTTTAGACTAATAAGATGATCATGGTTCTATTTAGAATCGATTTTGTCAACACAAATCCACATTTTAGTTCTGATAATTTATAAGTATTCAAGGTTGGGTTAGATCATATTTTAAAAATTAAATTATTATTATAAATATCATACCAATTATTTTAAAAATTTAAAACATTAATACAATATGAAATTAATTTGATTTTGGGTATGTAGTGGAGAAGCTGCAATCCACTGCGATTGCAACGTCTACAACAGATGCCTACAAGATGCCCACAACTTCTTCAACATATGCCCACAACATGATATGCAAATTCTCAACCAACACAATTATTTGATTTCAATTCAATCCAATATAGTATGATATAAAGATCCAAAACATAAAGTGTAATTGGGATAGGTTAAATGCAAATGGTATGGTTTAACAAGAGTATGGTTAAACAAATTGATTTAAAAGAAACAAAATTTACGTAATATTTCAAATTATGATAAGGTTTTAAGTTTTGTTATTTTATCATGATTGTAAGAAATTTAGAGTTTGTTGGCTATGTAGTTTTGTGGCAAATTTTTTTGCCTATTATAATTTTGTGGCAAAAGTATCGTATTTCTATAACTTCTATTTTATAGCAATAGGTATTTGTACCGGCTATGACATTGCCACCTAGTGGCTCTTGTTTATGTAGATTTTAGATGTATGTTTTAATTTATTAAAATCATATACATATTAAATGGTTTTGATGGCTTTGAAATAATGTTAAGTATTATGTGATTTTTTTATTTGTTTATATAAAATTTGATTAAAAGATATTGTTTATTAGCTTTTTATTTAAAGTAATCTATTTTTATTGATGTGTAGTTTTATTTATTAAGGTCTCATGTATATTTTTCATGAGTGTTATTTATTTAACTTAGGAAGTGTTCTTAATTTTAAGATGTGTCATAATCATGTTGGTTGGGATCATATTGTTGGATTTTTGATAAATTTTTGGATAATTTTTAAATGTTTATTTTTTATTTTTTTCCTAAGCTTTAAAATTGAGAATTTAATAGTTATTTAAGAGACTAGGGTGACAATTAGGGGTGACGTTGATAATGAGATAGTGATCATTCATGACTCCGTATGATATTAGCCATTAAAATGTGTTTCTTCATCGTCACTACCTCTTCGTTATGTCGTTTAGGTGCAACTAGAATTATTTCATCTTGTAGTCTTTGTAATGGTAGTGCTTTTTGTGCCAACGATGACTCTATATGACGATTGCCATGTTATTGCATTTACATTGTTGGAGTTGATTCTTGCCACCAAACCACTACATACCAGTCCATGCAATACCCATACAACTACAGGTCTAGTCAAAAGTCGATTGAGGAGGGTGAGGCACTTATCATAGTGTTGATGCCTGGAAATTCGCAGGCGACAACAGCAAGGGATTCTCCCCAATCAACGTTCCCAACTAGCCCGTGACTATTTGGTGTAGGGAATCCGTCCGGTTTGCGGTCCGGCTACCATAGTTCAAGTAACAAAAATAAAAGGTTTTACCGGTTGCGGCCCAGTCCACCGTATATATTTTTGTATTTTTTATTTTAAGTATGATATGCAAGTGCCTATTTAACATGCAGATTTGATAAAGAATGCAAGGAGTATTCACAATGTGATGCGCAGGTTCTTACCTCTCGTCTTAAACTCTCAAGAATCTAAATCACACACACAGTAAGAAAGTAAACCTAACTATCTACCTATCCCCAGGGAGCAAAATTGTAACTTATTAATGAGTAATGTATCGTGTGTATGTATTATAAAGAGAAATTACAGATAGCTGATACTTCTTCCAAAAACACATGAACAATTAAAGATATTTAAACAACCAGATATCCAATTGCTTATGAACAACATTCATTACTCATGGTGGCAATTTTCATAAAATAAACCAGAAATCATTCAAACAAGAACATAGGTCCTAAGAGTCAGAACGATCTCACAATTAGTGGACAAAAGCTGAAAATGAAATAGTTCCTCTTCAACAAATCCATAGCATAACATTTGAACATCCCACCAAACTTTCTCCAATAGGAAAACTGTAATTATTTATTGCAAAAGGAAATAGTTCTTCTTACAATATATCTTCACTAATCTAACTGGGAAAAAGTCCCCTCTTCATCCAAATCCTCTATATTTATACAAAAGAACAAAACTGTTGGGCTGCCCACGAATAACTCTTGGGCTTCCCCAACTCTTCGCTTCCCAAAATTTACTTTCACTAAGTGTTTATAAAATTTACAACATATTGCAAAAGTGAACAAATGTTCATGAGGAGGGCCCCACTTGATTATTTAGAAATTTATTCCACGCTGGAGCCTTTGAGGCGATACTTTCAAATTCAGAGGGTTCCAAGAATTGAATATTTACTTCGAATTTTGCAGCCTGGTTCCTGATGGCTTCTATTCTGGCTGTACTCAGGCGAAGCTAATCTTCTAACATCTGCACACTAACCACGGAATGATCTACCTCATTCCTTAGGGTCTGTTCATCTAAAGATTTAATGTGTTGTATTCTTCTTTCATCTTCTTGGTACCTTCTTTGCAAAATTTCCACAAACAGGATGTGGTCCAAAAAAGCATCCATTCTTTGTTCAGCCTTTGCCTGGCATCGGTTATAAGTAATTAGAAGTCTTCTAAAGAATTCTGTACATGCCCCTCTTGTCTTCCTAACAACCTTCTTGAACTCCTCGGCTATGTTGATGGAAAACTCCAACAAGTCGTAGTCCTGCCTAAGGGCTTGTTGATCCTTTAAGGGTAACTATGCAGGAGCTTCTTCATTAGCTTCTAATCTTGCCATCCTTCCTGTCAGGACTTCCAGGATGTCCTGAGATCTGTCAACAAAATATGAGGAGGTCTCCAAAATATCCTCCAACCGGCTGTCTACCTGCAAAACCTTGCATATTTCCTCCTCTATGGCCACCTGCAGCTACAGCACCTTAGCTCTCTGTGCCAGAACGTGTTCCTTAAAAGGCTGAAGACTAACATGCTGTTCTTTGGCTTCCTCTAAAGCTGTTGTCAGCGAGTTAATATGCTCTTTAAGTTTTGCCTCCTACCCTTGAGATTGCCTCTCATTTACTTCCAAGGTAGTCTTCTGCAACTCCAGATCCTTTATCCTACCTAGCAGTTGTTCCTTCTCTACCCTCAACTCTTGATATTCCTATTGTACTTTCTCCAGACACTCTTGGGCGGTCTCCATAGATCTTTTCTCTATCTGGAGGACCTGAAGTTCATCTTTTGAAGACTTGATTTCCTTTTGTACGTCTTCAAACTTTCTCTTTAATCTATTGTTTTCTTCTCTTTCCTTTCTCAGGGTATCTTTGAGTTGAGAAGAAGACTTCTTTGATTGCTCCAGATCCGTCATTATTTTATCTACATTGTCCTCTGAAGCATGGATCAATGCGGCCCCCGCTCTTATAGTGAACCTGGGATCTCTGTCTGTCTCATATATAATGGTTGTATCATTTATCATCTTACCAGACAACCCCCCGGTTTCAGCCTTCCTCTCAGTTCTTTTTATTATCCTTTTCTTTTCTTTATCATAAAAGATAGTATTAAAATCAAGTACCTCTTCCCCTTTCTTCCGTTCAAAGGGGATTAGCCTAAGGGTGGGGACCATAGACTGTCCTGGTGTGCTGGCAGCAGGTACTTCAGGATCTTGAATGTTGGGGTTTTCCAAGTCCTAGGCCTGACTGTATGCTGCGTCAGAAGTTGGTTGTTCTGTCACTGCTTGTGTCAGCTTTATCTTCTCTGCCTCCTGTTTCTTCAGCTCCTCGTCTAACTTCCTTTTTCTTTCTTCTTCTTCGCTTTTGGCAGCTTCTTCTGCCTTTCTGGCTGCCTCTTGGGCAGCTCTTCTTTTCTCCTCCTCCTCTCCTTTTATCCATCCTCCGGCTTCTTGGGCTAACCTCTGAGCTTCTTCATTTCTTTTCCTGGTTTCCTCCTCCTCGGCCTTTGCCTGCTTGTCCTGTCCCTTTCCACCTTTGGTGGTGATTTTCTTTTTAAACCTTTTCCTTAAGGCCGTCATGTTTAGTGCACTGCATAAAATGGACTCCTCTTTGTCCCAGTGGCTAGTGTATTCAAAATGGACATTAGCCTCTTTGCAGTGCTCTGCAACCTTGTTACGGGAGTCATTCCTGTGGAAAGGCATTTCCCCAAAATGGAACTTCTCCAACTTCTCCATGAATTCATCGGCCTTCTTTACCCTAGTAAATTTGTAACTCCTCAATCTAAAAGGAAAAGGAGGGTATGCTGCCTTCTTATGTTCAAATAAAAAACTTCCTATGCCATCTAGAAATACGTGTCTAACTGCCTCTTTGTGAATTACATAGTTTGTGGCATACTTAGGTAGTAGTGAGGGTGCTCTAGAGCCTCCAAACATTCTGAAATATATCCCATCCTCAGTCAAGTAATAATCATCATATTCTTCAATCACCTGCAATGCCTCCTCCGACATGCAGTCGCATTCTTTTAAGAAAATCAAGGTATACAATGGCATAATGAAATGCTCACACACCTCCCAGTAGTGACTATGGTATTTGTGGGCCCACAGTGGCTTGTATGCTAAATAAACTGGCGATCTTTCTCGGTCCCAGATGCATCTCGGGTTGGGGAAGGGTTGATTGCATAATATGCAATCAATCAGTATGGAGCTCATGTAGAACTCTGGTTTTTTTTGGGACACCCCTGCTAATGCTGATGCCATGCAGGCCGAGAGGCTATTGGACACAATTTTTGCCCAATTGAAAACGGTCCCCTGTGTTGCAACATAGAAAATTATCGGCACCCACTCCAATTTGAAACTTTTATTGTGGGCTCTCCCAAAAATCCTATTGAGCATCAAGGCAATGAACCTGTAAGGGGTTCTTAAGCTTGCGGTGTCATATTCTCCAGTTGGCCTGGTTCTAAAGTTTTTCCCAGGCATGAGCATCCTCTTGAGTGTCTCGATGAGGTCCATCCTGATGCTTTTCGGCCAGTCTTCAGTCAGATATATTTGCGCTTCTAGAAAGTGGTAAGCTAGGGCCACATATCCAGGGCTATAAGCAGCATAACCCTGTTTATCAACATTTTCCAGAATCATGGTGGTCACATCTTCCCTGGGCAGAATCCACCCAATCACCTCTGAGCATGGAAAGAGTTCAGGTCTCGTAGCAATCTTCATTAATGAAGACCTCTCTATGTTGACATAGATGTTTTCTTCCTCAAAACCCATGTCAGGAACCTCTCGGCGCGTAATCAATCTGTAGATTTCTCCCCACTGATATTCGGGCTCTACACCAATTATGCATTTGGTGTCTTCATAAATATATTCGACTCTAGTGATGACTTCGACGTCGGGTTCCTTTTCGACCGCAGGAGCCTTCTTCTTTTGACGCTTAGAAATCTTAAGTTCTGAGGAATTTCCCTGTCATGTATAAAAATGTAATTTAGGTTCTGTTAGATCATTCCAGACAACAGCTAAAGATAAAGCTATCAATATATAAGGGTTTTACCTCATCCGTGTTAAACATGACTGCAGTTATAAAGAATAAGCAAAACATGTTCAAACAAATGCTCTTGCTCGAAAAACTAAAACCAACATAGTCCAACAAAGTTTGGATGTGGAAAAACAAGGCCTACGTCGCAAATGAAAACAGTCTCGAGCCCTCTCTCAGCGCCATGACCTACACGCTACGCGGAACACCTGAGGCATTTAATCTAAAAGATCAAGGGAGATGCTTCAGGTGATAGCACTGTACATGCTCATTTCACAGTCCATCTTAGACCGGGTAATGCGATACTACCCCAGACCGGTTCGGGGTTCGAATTCGACCGCGAACAGGGTCGCCCTAAGCGGTGAATTGAAAACAGCACTGAGGTCTTGGTTCACAAAATGAGGGCAACCAGACAAATGGAAACAAACTCGGCATTCCCTAGGAAAGCCATGAAAGCCTTATCGGACGTCCAAACACAAAATGGGGCAAACTGGTGCAGACAGCATAACGACCGTCTGCACCGGTATCCCCAACAATCGAGTGCAAGCCGTAGGACCATAATGGCCGCAGAATAAAACATCAAGTAAACCACAAGACCCCCCCCCCTCCCCCCCACTAGCAGTCGCACCAATCACCTCAGAATATATATATGTTAAGACGGGGACCTAAGCAAAACCCTAACCGGGGAGACAAGAAATTAGCTCATCCAATTGAACGGAATGGGAAAACGAGCACAGGGGCCTACCTGGAACTGTTGTGTGACTGACGGGAGGAAAACCATTGAGCTTCCATGGCGGAGCCACCTAGGAGCGAGGGTACGGACAACGAGAATCCTGGTTTGCTCGGGCGAAAATGACAGCGCAGAGAAAGTCCAAAATTAACAATAAAATAATAAACCAACCAACCCACTATATATATATACCCCTGGTAAACTATAGTCAGTGGGAAAAAAGGTCATCGGGCGGTAGAAAACAAGGGATCGCCGACCGAATCAACATTGCCTCCGTAACATCAGACGATGAAAAAGTTAGGAGAACCACCAATGCATCGGCAGAAAAACAAAACGATACTCGCATCGGAGCTTGCAAGATTAAAGCATCAGAGCAATAAAAGGCTGGAGAGCCGCAACGACGAAAACACAAAAGAAACTATGTTCCACAGACCGACAAAAATCAGAGAAAAAACCAACAGGACTTTGACCAAGAAACATTGGTCCGACGGAAAATAAAATCAAACTACGCTGGAAAGACAACGCGTTTTAAAGCCGCAACGGTGAACGCTGAAATCTCAAGGATCAGTGAAACAAAACGGTGGGGTCGAAAAAGTTAAAGCAATCATCGGGGAACTTCGTAATGCGCCATCCGCAACTGCGGAAAACGTAGAGACAATACATACCGACGGTATTCCAAGAAGTCACCGATTGAGACAAATAAACAAATAAAAACATCGAAGAAAACAAATCTTGAATCGGACTCGGTTTCTTGTTACTTCTCCGCAACGACAGGCGCGCATATGACTAGACTTTCGATTTAAAAACCAAAACACTTCCGATGGCAAGGCAAAACTAAAACAAATAGTAAAACATCGCTGGCATAAAAATAGTCTTTCCGCAGAACATGAAGCAAACTCAAAAGCTGAGCCAAATGAGTTAAAGGAGGGTCCCGAAATTTTTGAATTTAGGGAAACAAAAGTTGCAGCTGCAACACATAGAAATTGGGATTGTGTCCGCCCTTTTAGTTAAAGGTAAACAAGCTTGAGTTAAATCAAATTTAGCATCTCTTTGTCATTTATTAATATTGCATTGTCAATTGTTTCACATAACCACATATTTGAAAAAGGTTGCTGTGGTGATTCTAGATGCTATAAGAGTCTTCAATATCTTAAGCACACACTCATCAACAAACTAGATGTCAACAAAATTCAATTAAACACCTCATGAAATTCAATCCCTCTCGATACTTGATGTGCATGGGTTTAAGATGGATAAGTGTTGATTTTATTACCAAACAATAATTATGCTTATAGAATGACCACTACCACTCGATTCATATAAAGACAATGGTATATACGATTTGATTTCTAATATTTTTTAACTATTAACATAGATACATATTATCTTTGGATCTATCATGCCCTCAATTACTCGTAGAGAATCTTCTCACGATGTGCCCTGCACAATAGTCTTCTTCATTTTCCTAGCTATTGCTATCCATATCACTAATGGATGAGGACTTGGGCCAAAGCACAATATCTTTGTCGAACTTGAACTTGCATGGAGGATTCATATCACATGTAGATGAATTCCATATTCTTATACTTCTATTTTGATTCCCAATAATTTGCAAATTTAAACATCTTAAACCACCATGCTCTATGATTGCTCCCAATGTGCGAATGAAGCACATAATTTCCAAAACAAACTTTCCATGTTGCATAAGTTTTCCACCCTTGACATACAATATTGCATGCACATTCATGATAACCACTAGGGATTTATGCTTGTGGGAGGGATGATAAGCCATGAATGCAACCTACAAAGATTCATGTTGAATTAAAACATCTTCCATCGTAATCACCTTGATGAGAGAGAGAGATGGTACAAGCTAGCAGAGAGGATTAATAAAGAGAATGCATTGGTGCAACCCCATGATGATTTTATATGTCTGATTGAAGGATTGAGTTGGTTGGCCCCGTGCCCCCTCATGCGACCACCTTTTCCCATGAATTTTATCCCCCTTTGCTTATGATATGACATGGTATTATTTCTCAATGTAACCATCCCCATTCCTAATTCAAACCATAAGGTCATTTTGCTAGTAAATAGTTTCATGGACACACCTGCCATTCAAGAAATGGATAGATCCTTTAGACCTATCTAAAGATAAATTTGCCAACTTTTCTACCTCCACATTATTGCCTCTAAGGACATGGAAGAATTCCACTTCCTTCAATGCTTCAAGATTGTTTCCTAAATTCAGGCAAATTTGATGTTCTTGAGTGGGCTTCTGGACATCACGACGTCTCGAATCACCGATAATGATGGCTTCATTGATTCACATCTTGATGAGAAGATTGTCCTTAAATTAAAGTCAAAATTTATGTTATATTGTTAGTTTTATATCCTAAACTCTATGGGAAGGCTTCCTTCGTGTTTATTCTAGGATAAAAAAGGAACCCCCCCACTCCTTGCACCTGTCACCTTAGGGTTTCCCTTTGTTTCTCTATCGAAAATAACATAAGATGATTTTGTTGATCTTTCCACTTCTTGAATTCTTCCTTAGCCATTCTTACATCCCAATTTTTATGGATCTGATGGGTGGATTGTAATTACACTATACTTGAGGTGAAGGACGCATATCCAATTATGTTCTTCATGAAGAAACTCTGATATATTATAAGGGATCCCATACTTTTCATTAGAGAACTCAACCAACATGGATTTAGCTCTCCTATCCATCCGAAGAGGGGGGTATTTAATTCCTTGGAAAATTAACTAATTTCTTGCCAATCATATTTTCCTGCATATAAATTTTGGAAGAGTCAACCAAATCCATTTTAATAGAGGCTTTCTTTTTATAGAGATAGATTAAGTGCACTCTCGTGAGGAAAAAAGAGCCTAATAAGTGCAATCGATAGAATTGAGGAAGAAGAGGACCCAAAGCCTCCCCCCATACCATTTTAGCAAATAGGAAAAGCATTAAGAGGTGAGTAGATGATTCCTTTCTTTTTTGGCATAACATGCATCAGGATGGTCCAATGAAGCCACAACTTTTCATATTTCTCATGTAAGATTTTTCCCATGGGACACTACCCAACATAAGAATTTTATTTTTAGAGGCACGTTATTGTGCCATACACTCTAGAGCTTAGATTTGGGAGGAGAACATTAGAGAGATTGCATATTTGCATATCCTTGGTTGACTGAGTAGAATCCAACCTGATTTCCCCATCCTTTGGCATCCTTTCTATTTTTTCCAATGGAGGATTTCCCTTTCATCCTTTGAAACATGAAATGAAGAGAAGGAAGAAGATGCTCATGTTGAGGCAGACAAATCCATCCACACTAAAGTTGATTAGTTCTATGTCATTTACAAATATTTCCCAACTTTACAAAACCATTACTTATCCTCTATTCCTTGAGATCCTGAAGTTCTAAAATGGATTACAAAGGAGGATCATTCAGGATACTATACGACCATAGGTGGATTCACTTCCTACAATATTAACATAGGTGGATCTACAATATTAACATTTAACAATATTCATTCATAACATTACCACAACAAATTTTACATAGCATTGCCAAAACAATTTCTCCAATGACATGAGAGGAAGTTTCTGCAATTTCATCATTATTCCTCTCATGGAAAATAATTTTGAGCATCATCATTCATCCAATATATAATCGTGTTACTTAATTTACATCATTTCTTCAATGCTAAACTTATATGACTCTATAGTCAATCTTTGTTTGGCTTTACATCATGACTTCAATGTTAAACTTGTATGACTTTATAGTCAACTTTTGTTGGGGCCCTACAACATATTCAAAATATCAAATCAATGTCCAATTTCAGTTGAATGCACTTGTAGAGTGGAATCAGATTGTGGAATTTCCCTACAAGCCAAGTAGTTTACTCGAAATTAGCAGCTTGAGATCAAATTGTAGAATTTACCCTAGTGCACTCTAAATTAGTAGATTGAGATAAGATTGTGGAGTTTCCCAACAAGCCAAGTTTTGCACTCTAAATCAGGAACAAGGGAAAGTATTTGTGAACAAGCACAAGCAAATCAATAATCAATGTAGACAAGCATATGACCATCAACTACCAAGAGTAGCTCGACCAAAAAAAGTACCGCCATGACTGCATGTTAGGAGTAAGTTGCTAGTTTGAGCCAAAATGGAAACCACATGTGGGTTATCCACATCGTTATTTGTGAGAAATGGCTATGTATTTTACTTGATATTCTCCTCAAGTAGTGGAGTTCCATTGTCATAATGGAAAGAAGAAAGAAGATGACCATACAAATGAAAGAAGTGTTATTATAATCAAATTTCTTTGAATAATTTACATGAGAAAATAACCAACCATAAGAAATTTGTATAGTTCTTGGAACACAACAAAAAATAATTAAAATATACAAGTTTGATCTAAGAATGATATTCACACATTTTCCTCCCACCAAAATCCTCTACTCTACCACCCAATCTCTAATCAAAAGTTGGCAATTGTCTAAATTAAATAACTACAAATTGGTTGTAATGTATCCTAGAGAGAGAGAGACATAATACAATTTAATAATGAAATGTACGAAATCATGTCAAAGAGGTAATATGCTTTCGTCAAAGCTCAATAAATCTATCAAACAAAAATTTAGATTAGTACTCTCTTTTGCTTTTGGGATGTGTTCTTCTTTGTAGATTTTAGAAAATACAATTGATGGACATTTGATACTTGTCCAAGAATTCTAAATAATCAAATTTAAATTGTAATTTGAAAAGGCATAGATTCCAATCTGATAACTATTATAACAATTAAATCTTTTCAACCAAAAAAATGCCAAAGATTAAGGATATTAACTAAAATTTTAGTTATTGGCAAATTCTTTTATAATTTGTTTTATTTTGTTATATTTTTTTTATTAAATTAATTTAAATATTTATAAATATTTTATACTTTGATATTAATGTTAATAGTAATTTCATATTAACGTAACAAAATATTACATCTTAAAAAATTTAATTTTTAAAGTTCAATAATTAGAAATATATATTTCATCTAAAAAATCAAATCACAAGTTTGAACCCAAAAATAATATAATATTTACATTTTTATGAACTAAATTCATAAAACATTATAGCAAAAAGAATCCTTTGTGTTATTAAAAATAATAATATAATATTTTATTTTTAACTAAATTATAATTTTCAAATTAAATTATTTTTTATTATCAACATAAATTAAATATTATTTATGCTTTTATAACAAAATACCAACACGTAGCCTCCGGATTTTATAACAAAATAGTTCTTGTGATCTATAACTTATATTAACGTTTACAAGATACCAGCCTAAAGGAATAAGGATTTTCATTTAAATACACAGGTGACAGTTTGGCCGAGTGGTCTAAGGCGCCAGATTTAGGCTCTGGTCCGAAAGGGCGTGGGTTCAAATCCCACAGCTGTCATTTATATC